>JAURVB010011836.1:0-16765 GCA_033002965.1 Piper betle | reverse complement strand
TTAATCTCACAATGAGTTGGGAGACAATTTCTAATTTCAGAATGAACTGGGAGACCATGTTTAATCTCAAAATGAATTGGGAGACCACTCTAATCTCAGAATGAGATGGGAGACGACTTTTACTAATTTCAGAATGACCTGAGAGACAAATTACTAAATCTCAGTAATGACCTGAGAGATAATTACTAAAAGACTTGTGAAACTATAATAAAAAAAGGGTGAAATGATAATAGGGATTTTATTGACTTGTTTCATTTAATTATGCGGCTTAGTGGTCTTATCACTAACGTGGAATTGCCTCCGTAGGTGAGCAGCATTGGACTGAAGAATAGAAGTGTGGTTGGTGGTTCTTTTACCAACCTAGGTATGGTGAATCGATAATAAAAAAATTGGACTTCCTTATTATTCTCTTGTGTTATAAATGTGGCTATGGGAAACGGTCCGAGACTGGTGGGCCACTAGTGTAAGATCACACCCGATTTTTTTATAACCAAATCTACATAAGATCAACACGATCTTTACAACGCGAGAGATATACAAAAAATAAAGTATTGCTCTGATCTCTTGAGAAAGCCCTAAAGTTGACACAATGAAGCTTATCCATAGGCTTATTCCCAATTGTAGTACTTTAACTTTATTCCGAAATTGTACTCCCACTTTAGAACACTTCAAACACCTTTGAATATTTAGATATTGAGAAGCTCTTGCATGTTGCACTAGGCTCCTTATATAGCCATACAGTCTATAGCTCTGTGTATCATCCAACCACTTAAGCATTAATGTGGAATAGGTTCATCAAAACTCTCTCACTAATTTCCCTCTCACGTTCAAATTCAAATAAGCCCAACATACACGTGACTATCCGGTCTTCAAGAAGTTTCCCAATGCTTCCATCCTTTGTCCATGCCTAGGTGTACAATAGCTTAACCAAGTTCATGTCGAAGTCCAATAAGTTTTATGTCCGAGTCCATGATTAATCTAAAATGTTATCACATTTCCTAATCACTCCAAACACAATCTGATTGTTGAATAACATTGTTCTAGGTTCAACTGAATCTGATCATAAGTGCAAATTATCATGCAATCCACATTATCAATGTTTCATCATGAAAATCCAAAATGCAAAAGTCTGAGACTTAACAAATTTGAGTGTGGACTTCTAATGTATATACAAAGACATAAGACATACAAATGCATGCAATAGACACCCAATACTAGGCTCATGTAAGTGGGACATCTTACACGCATTGAAGTTACAAAGGAAACTATAGTTACTGGAAAAAATCTGGCATAGTTTTCTTTATAAGTAGGACTCTTCCCATAATACACAACCTATTAATAATTGCAATTAATCTAAAAATGATCATAGTGAGGCTAGAGGGTACATGGTCCCCATGCACCATAGCCACCTATTAATCAAGTATGAGAAGCTATGATCATCAAAGTCACTACCCTCAGCCAAGACTACCCTCACCATAGCCACAAATGCAAAACAATCATACAAACATGCATTCACACACCACAATACATACTCAGAATTCCACAATATGCCTCAAGGGATGGGTATATGGCTATCTAGCCACCACCTCTCACTTGGTCTTCCTATGGCTCCTTCTTCTTCAAGTAAACGCACATTAAGGTGCTCCAACCCATGGTCTCTCAATTCTGTGAGGTACCTGCACATACAACATGGTTTCTCTTACCTATTTTATTATTCATTGGTTCCTGGACCCTCGGGGCTTAGAACATACTTATACAGATAGGTTAGACATATGTGCCCTAAAGTATCCTGTCTACAAAATATATGAAATATAGGTAAGGCAAACAATATATAATAGCAAAATATATCATGTCATATCATCACCAGCGAATCGGCCATCCACGTACATAGTGATATACCCACTAGGACACCATAATCTAGTCAAAATATCATGAGTACAACATATCACAAAATATGGTGCACAAATCAAAACTTAGCAACCCAACAAGCTCTATGAGTCTATACAATCCATTTTCCTAAGTTGGCCACCACCAAGGTTGCTCACTTACATATATATTGGGAAAATGTTAGTAATCTAGTGACTAGTAGTCCCAAATAATTAATTGTGAAAAGTCAAAATGCCATATGGACAAACATATTCATGTCGATAGAAAATGCTGAAAGTGTAAGAAATCCCTCACAAGGGGCTACTAAATAGAAGGGAAGGCACGCTAAATGATCCCAATCACACATGAAAAGAAGAGTCAGCATGCTAAGCATGACCTATCAACATAAATAAACATATCATACATCAACGCCCTCATAACAATCTTCGTATAACACCTGCCATTGTACTTGCATGACTTAAAACCAACTACCATAAATTTAAAAAATGTGTTGCATTATGTAGTACCTTCTATTATTACACCACCCAGTTTTAGGAGTACATAATTTAGGTTGCATATCACATTCCCAACACTCACATATCAAAAAATTGAAATCCCTCATACATATACATATTATTAGGCTTGAGAAGGGGTTAATAGGTAGCGTCAAAGCAACTTTGAGCTAGATTTTATCATTTTGAAATCAAATCAAGGGATGTCATCCTATAAAACTGTACTAACTTTGTCCCATGTTTGAAATCAAATCCATGATGGAGTCAATTAGAAAAAAAAGCATAGGGAAAATCCTTATAGACTTGTGAGTGGAGCTCCTCATCTTACCATGGCAAGCTCTGACTCCATATGGCCAAGCTATGCATACTCTACTCAATTCCTACTTAATGATGTCATGCAATATTAATGGCTAGGGTTAACAATCTAATGGAACCAAAATCGATTAAACCGATGGTCATAACGATAAAACTTTAGAAACCCACACTAGCCAGTGCCAAAGTTGGGAAGGTTACTATACACATGTAGCACTTATGATCATATGTGGGGACAGTGTTGGACGGTTAGTGACTAATCATCATGTAAAACTCATGAGTTGGGGTGGAAACTTAGTAAATGCTCATGAAGAAAGAGCTAAATAATGTAATAATAACAAGACTAATAATAATGATTGCTTTTTCATGTTTGACAATTGTAAAAAGATGTGTGATGATGTGTGTGGTACATGTCATTAAATCAGCTGAGTAATTCATAGAACATGAATGTATAAACGTAATATATAAGTGTGTACTTGAGATAATTTGTAGGGAAAAAATTACTAAAAAAAATTGGAGCGATCCCTCATTGATATAATTAAAGGAATGAAACTATTACAAAGAACAATAAATTCTAAAATGTAGAAAGATGAAAGGAAAAATGTTGCTATGGAGTTGTTACACCCTAGCATAAGATGAAATTAGATTAATTAAGTGATTAATTGATCTAATACTATCTATGGAATAGTTACACCCTAGCTTAAGATGAAATTAGATTAATTAAGTGACTAATAGATCTAATAATGATAGATTGTATGAATGTACGTGATGGTAATAATGGTTTTGATGTACTGATATTTACTCTTATTGATGTTTATTCAACTTACTCGTACTTTCCTATCATTGTTAACTATGTTTATGAGTAGATGATTCAATACTAGTTATCTAGTGCTAAGAATACAAAATTTATCTTTGTTCGTAGGTTTTGAGGTGAGCTTGAAGAGTGAAGGGGTGGAGAATCAGCAATAGTTATTACTTCCTTTATTTCTATTAGTTTCACATTATATTTCATTATAATAGAACAATAGATGTGGAAACTTTTATTAGGTTGCTGATTTGGTACATTGGACATGGATATGTTATTATTATGTTGATGGACTTATTATTAGTATATCATATGGTTATTGACAAAGTCCGACTTATTTATTATTCCGCATGTACTCATAATACTAGACTATTTTATTACCTTTAGTAAGTGATGGTTCACCTTTTGGATTAATTATTGATGAAAAAAGGCAGGTAGTTATACTTGTGGTATAGTTCTTGAAAACAAAATATCACATTTAAAATACAAGTTTTCATTTCATTCATTCTTGTGAACCCCTTTTGAGTCATGGATCATAACTTGCATAGTGGCACCCATTAGAAGGAATCACTATTGATCAATAGCGATGTCAAGACAGTATTTAAAGATTCTGGTCCTTGCCTAAATAAGATTCATCGTAACCACGGTGTAACACGTGTAACACCCCAAATTAGGTCCACGCTCGTGAACAGAACTGGCATGTTATAGGCTCCAGTTAGGTCGGCTAACCTGAACCCAACTCGTGCGGATCTAATCTCGGCGTCTTAAGATGAAGATATGACTCGTCATGCATGGATAAATGCTCAAAATCCTAACATGATACTACATGGATGACGCACAAGGTAATTCATACAACAATACGATTACGATCAAAATTAATAAAAATTCTAAAATACAACGGACAAAAGTCTCCCCTAAATGTGCAATTAAGGTCCACCCTGTCAAAATAATATATACAAGTATATATGCATATATCAATAATTTCATTAACACACAATCTAATATACTGTAAACTCATTCTAGAATTGGGGTCTCAACCCACAATGCTTCCACTGTGCACTCTATTCATCTTTCACATTCTATCATGTCTTAACATTTAATTATGTCACATCATCATGTCTCAAGCATTTAAACACACCATTCACTATATAATAACATCATAAACATAATATAATAACTCAATCGACTGACATGTGTGCAAGCAACAATAGTGCTCCTCCGTCCAAGCTGTCTCCTCCAACTCATGATTATTACCTACATATAGTATAAAAACACGTCAGTAACAAGTGTTACTGGTTCGAAAAATAAAATAATTATAACAAGCTGGCTACGAGAGCAAAATCTCATATGAAAGAAAACACATATACTCCACGTGAACACTCTGAAGGGCACTAATGAGGAACCGCTGGGCTGCAGACCCGGTAGCATCCCGAACTTACTGATCTCCTGTTGCTGATGCCGCCCTCGATATTTTCTTACTTCATTTTCTGGCCTCAAATCCTTTTTAAAGCATCTCCTTACCTCCATATTTCTCCTAGCCTTGAGCACGAAGGCCGAGTACTCTCAGGCAGTCGCCTTTAGTACCCTTTGAACCACAAGTCCAGACATGCACTGTACTAAACAGTACCCATAAACCTGTCCTACAAATAATAAAACAAACATACAATAGAAGAGCGTAAAACAGAGGCGAGTCCTAAACGGACCTGGTAGAAGCTCCAAGAGTGTCATCTTGCCTAGGCAGCGAGCTCCTACTCCGTACCTACACACTCAAAACTAAATACTAACGCCCGCTAACTAAATGATGCATCAAACTCGTATAATCAACACACAACATAATAATCATCCATCACAATCAACAATCAAATAATCATAAATGTAAGTAATCCTAACTCATCCTATTCATACCAATTTTATTATATTTTTCTAACTTATGTCGTGATCCATCATCATGCTCCAACTCGATCTACCTCATTAGATCACTTAACCTTCATTCACAATTAATTGCATCATGCAATCATCATTTCATTCATAGTCATACATTTATCCTGACAACTAACATATTCAAGCACGCTATGCTAACAATCATCATCAATTTTAAATAATCAAATCGGAGGTAATTATACCTCACGTCGTCGGTAATCGGCGACGGCTAGGGTTCCGTCACGCGTCTCGGAGCTCGAATTTGGCGCTCATTGGTGTCCGACGTTCGATCGGGATCGACTGGATGAGCTCCATGGAAGATCTGGCGAATTCCCATAAATCCAATTTTTCGGTAGGTTTTGGTGGTTTTCGGCAGAAATCGCTGGCGGCGTCTACTAGCTGGATAGGGGTTATATTGGGTACCATTGGAACCGGCTCAGAAAGCCCAACATATCCACGACATCGACATGGTCGGTCGAGGCGGTGGCTCACCAAAAAATGGCTAAAATAGAGGTTGCGGTGGTGGATGGCTAGATCCGGCCGGCCTGGGCGGCAATAGGCTCCACTCCGGTCAGGGAGGGTTGAGGGTTGGTCGAAGACGTCAAGGCGACCACTCGATCGTGGCGGTGACGGTCACCAACGGCGTGATCGACAATGGAAGCACGACGTGGGCGCAACGCTACGTTGCGGCGGTCCGACGTCTTGGAGGCCGAATGGTGGCCAGGTCTGGTCGGGGCAGCGGCGACACCATGGCCGGGCTAGGAGGCAACACCCGGTGGCCGGGTCGCGTCGGCGACAGTGACGGTGGCACGCATGGGGAGGCGTCGGGAAGGGGTTTTGGGAAGAAGATGTCGGGAGGGGAGAAAAATAACTGGGTGGCAATTTCATAAATAAGACTTGACTCACCTCCGGCTCGAGTCAAATATAATAACTAAGTAGTATTAAATCCCAAAAAAATTCATAAAAATCGGGAAAAATCCCATAAAATCAAACAAATACCAAAACATCATAACGATATGCTCTAGAACTATCAACCCACCCAACTACCCGTAACGCATCATAATGCGGTAAACGGCCTAAAACTAATTTTACGATCCATTATATATAAAAATAAAAAAATATAACTAGCATACTCCTCGTACATTCTGATAACTCATTCTGTTCTACTGTGTTCATGACGTTATCATCGTATACTTGAGTACGCATGACCCTCATAGCTCATACACGTAACTAGCGTCGGGTCAGTACACGTGTTCTGAATCTGACTCGACTCGCAAATAACGGTCGAACCGACCGGTTTTGAATATAAAACCCTGACTCGAATCATGGGTTTTACAACACGTCTGTTGTATTGTCATGATACTTAGAAAATACATTAAAACTTAGTTGCTAGGTGTAGGCCTTGTGGTTTGATATAACAAGTAACATCTAGTAATTTTAATTAGTCGTAATTAGTTTTCTTGAAATAATTTAGTTGGATATACTTAATATTTTCGATTAGGATAACAACTTTTCTTTGTATTTAAAACATATTATGGTATGTGATGATTGATTAGTTCAACTAGGTGGTTAATTATACTTAGTATGGGGTGAGAGATCGAGCCCTAATGTGAAAGAAGTGGAAAAGGAAAATCAATGAGAATAAATTTCAGTGGACGGTTAAATAGGCAAGGAAATTGTCTAGACGACAAGTGGATGCAGTCAGATTGACAACCAACTCTAAATAATTAGTTACGTGCTATTTTGGATCATTGTTCAATATTAGCTTTACACTTATAAAGATCTAGAGCGATGTTTAAGTGTAACATACGTTGAAAAAAGTTACTGAACCTGGATCACCCTTAACAACCTAGGTTGGGGTTAGAACGTGGGTAGTGGTTTCTCTAGTCATAGTAGGAGGTTTGAAGGGTAATTAGGAAAGATATAAGTTAGGGAATGAGTCTATAAAGACCTTATGAGGGAATTAACTCTTTTCTTTTTCTAAAACCCAAGGTGCTAACTTCTCTCCCTTGTGCACATCTTTCTCATCCTTTTCTCTTGTTCCTTGGTTGCTCCTTCATCCTTCATGGTGGTTAAAAGTGTAATGGCCTGGCCCAATTAGTGCAAATATATAAGCTTAACCATCTCTTCAAATGTGATTAATCAAGGTGAAGATCATAAGCACATCCTAACTAATATATTGGATTTTGCCCCAGTAGGTATTGTATGTGGAACTAACTAAAATTATTTGACGGATATTACATTCTACCTACGTTAAGGAAATTTCATCCTCTGAATTCTTTTCTCTTGGTAGGCCACCATCCATCAAATACGATCACGAGTTTGCTCTGAAACATCCTGTTAAGGCTCAGACTAATTAGAACAAACTAATGAGCTTAGTTATCTTTTCAAAAGTGATTAATTAAGTTGAAGATCTTAAACACATCCTCACTAATGTAATAAATCTTACCCCAATATGTATTGAATGTGAAACTAAATTAACTTTTGGGGGATACCAAAAGAAAGTTTCTAAGTCATCCTTAATAAAACAACATTTGAAGAAGAGGTTAATAATTCAACTTTAATTAATTAATGCATCATGTATATATTCATTTGTGTTGTAAATGTGTGTATTCATGGTGGATCGGTGTTTATTTAATTATTTGATATATATACATCATAATTGGTATCAAGAACTCGATTATGATGAAGGCAGTTAGGATTAATCAATGTAGAAAGCAATTTTTGTGTTATTTGTGGTCTAAAAGAATAAGTTGAGTAAAAGTAATCTAAGAACTTAGCTTTAATGGTCAAGAAACATTCTTAACTTTTAATTTTGATGTAAATAAGAACTGTAGAAAGTTTTGTCATGTTCTAAGTATGTTTGAATAGTTTATGCAAAACCCTAATTAAATTGTTACAGAAATTTTCAATTTAAAGGTGTTTTAATGGGAAATAATTTTAGAGGCCATAAAATTGAAAATCCTTTTATAGGAATATCAAATATTATGCTAGAAAGTTGTGATTAAAATTTCATGAAGTTTGGATTTTGTTTGGCCTTTAAAAAGATGGTAAAACTTGAATTTCAAAACCCTATACTGAGCATCGCAACCTTGACTATTGTAATAATTAAGGAAGACAACCTAGCACCTCGGCCTTCATAACCGAGCCTATAGCCACCACGGCACACATTAAAAGAAAATTAAAGTAATATTAGCAATGCAACAATGGTTTCAGTAGCTGCGGTCATGAGTGTAATTTTGTTAAATCTTATTTATTTGATATTTAAACTTCATATATGATGTATTTATGATTGTTTTAAGGTATATGACCCTATTATGATATTTAATACACGTTTTAATGATTGTTAATCTGTTGGTGGAATGTGAAATCATTTGGTCATGGTATATCATGAATGCATACACGTACATTCTAGTGAAGTAGTGAGACTAGTATGTATATATTATTTCTCAGACTAGGAAGATTTTGGAGCTTAGGAGGCTATTGACTATGTCCGTTTAGTCATAATTTGAGTAGTTTTATGATCCTCATATTGTTTGTTATGTGATTAAATGGTTTAGCCAAATTGTGATTTGATGTTTATGAAAATAAGTGGAAAATGTAATAAATATTAAGTAATGTAATTGAAAAAAAAAGGAAACTAAAACACATGTTTTTGATGTTTTCATAATGTTAAGTCAAAACAATGTTGGAGAATAGGCTTAAGAAACTAATTGAATGGGTATCGGTTGAACCAATAGGTCATAACGACAAAACTTCGGACATCCACACTAGAAAGTGTTGGAGTTGAGTAAGTTACTGTACACATGTAGCGCTTACAATCATTTGTGGGGACTAAGTAGGATGGTTGTGTGACTGATCATCATGCAAAACCCATGAGTTAAGATGTAAACTCAGTAATTGCTCATGAAAAAGTGCAAAAGAACATAATAAGTGAAGGCAACCTATTGTGGGTGAGGAGCTAATTACAAATACTTCTCTAAAAGATAGTTAGGTCCCTATTGTCCTTAGGTATTTATAGTGATCACAAGTATGGACAATTAATAGTAGAAATGATTTTAACAATTAAGCACAAGTAAATAATATGCAAGTAAAACCAAGTAGGCAATACAAACAATAAGGTGTGTCCGAATAGCACAACAAGTTCAATTCCAAGTTGCTACTTGTGTTGGAGAACAAGTCAAAGCTATATAAGTAGCAAAGTAGCCTAGAACTTATGAATACTTAACTTCCAATCGCGACCAAGGTCAAGTGGAAGGAAGTTAAGCAAGTGGGAAAACAAGTGTACAAACAAATAAGTATACGCACAATTAGAGAAGGGAGGAGGGGAGGGGGACAAATAAAATTTTCAAGAGGTTACCAATTGGTACGTCCTCTCTTCTAGTTCACCAAGCCCATTGGTGAGTAGGTCTTCATAGCTACACTAGGAAAACCACTTGTATCCTTACACGCAACCAAGCTTAGGGCTCCTTCACAAGCACTCCACAAGTGTTGAAGAAGCTTGCACTCCGAACACCTTGGAGCCTCCAACAAGCCTTCTTCCACAAGCACCAAGTGCCAAAAACCCTAACTCAACGAAACTTCAAACACCCTTGAGACTTCACATCTTGGAAGCTATAACCATTCTGCTAGAACCTCCTCTCCTTGAGCAAGATTTTCTTCACACTTGTTCTCAACTCCTTGGCAGTTTACAAAGTGATCATCACAACAAATACACTCTCCTTGGTATAGAGATTGCACCCAGAATACAAGCTAATAGGTATCCCTTCTTATCTCAAGCTTGTTCTTCCACTTTGACCAAAGAGAGTGTCAAATCAACTAGAGGCTCAAGAAGGTAGCAAGTAGGTTCTCAAAACACTTCCCCAAAGGTCCTATTTATAGGCTAAAGAAATAGTGCCATTTGGCTTTGAATCACCCTTTCCATCTTTGGCTAATGGGTAGTTTTTGTTGTTTTTCTGGATCGTTCGGCAGCTGAACAATCATCGATCATCAACTGATCACTTAAAACTTAGCCATGTTAGCATCTTCAGATTCGACTACCAAACGCAAGACTCGATCTCCTAACTGAACATCTTCCTGAACTTCACTGATCCCCAGTGAGCTTCTGAACTCCTCGATCAGTTTCCAAAGTCTCGTTGAAGACACCTTTGGTTGCCAAACGTACAACCAAATGTCTAACCAAACTCTGACTTTACTACTTCCTTGGACTTTAGTAGACGAATGTTTGACCTTAACCGAACTCGGTCTTTTCTCGGCTTTGTTTCTAGTCCATTGTCTTCGATTGTTGAAACCTTGATCGAACGCTGGCCGAACTATTGAACACTTCAACATATTTTCTTCATTGTGGTGTGATGTTTTTTCTTTGGTTGCTTGATTTGCCTAGCTTACACTTAGAGAGTTTAAGTGTTGTTGTCTCATCAAAACAAGGTTCTAACAATAAGTACAAGGTTAGAAATAATATTTATATTATCTTGTTTTGATTGTAGTGAAAAGATGAGAGATGATGTGTGTGGTACATATTATAAATCAACAAGCAATTCATAGAATATGAATGTGTAAATGCACTACAAAGTTGTATAGTTGAGATAAGTAGAGGAAGAAGGCTACCACAAAGGGTGGTTAATTCTTCATTGATAAAATAAAAGAAGGGATGAAGCTATTACAAAGTATAGTAAATCCTGAATGTAGAAAAGATGTGAAGGGCAAAGGCTACTAGTAGTTACACCCAATTAAAAGAGAAATTAGGTTGATTAAGTGATTAATTGATAAATGTTGATAGATGTGATTAAATCATATTTATACTTCTTTATATTTCTGATAAGTTCCTAAAAATACAATTATGTATAAATATACATAATATAAATAATGATTTGATGCCAATAATTTACTTTTTTATTGATCTTTATTTGTTTACTACGTATATGAGTAAATAACTCACTACTAGTTATCTAGTGCTAAGTGGACATAGTTTATTTTTGTATACAGTGTTAGTAGAAGATCTAGAGAGCAAAGAGATAGAGAATCAACAATTAGTTATTTTTATATTAGTACATATTATATTTATTTAAAATAAGAGAAATAGATGTGAAGACTTTATTAGGCTGCTAGTTTGGTACATTGGACTTGGATACATTTTTTCTGATGATATGAACTTATTATTAGTATATTATATGGTTGTTGACAAAGTTTGGCCTATTTATATTCTGTGTGTACTCATGATACCTATTTACTCTTTATATTTATTAAGTAATGTTATATCCTTTGAATTAATTATTTACATCAAGCACCCCAAGGACCATCAATCCAAAATGGGAAAATCAAGCAACAAGGCATCAAGGCCAATAACAGACAACGCAAACAAGCTCAGCATCCTCCCCACATCCTCGTGTTTTATGTACCTACATCAACCAATGCCAAAATAGCTCACCTAGATAAATATAAGAAAACACGTTAGCAAAGAGTGTCATTGACTCCCAAATAACTAGTACAAAAAACAAACTAGGAGATGTATAACTCTTTATCCACAAGAAATTGAATAATAAATCAGAAACTTCTGCACAACCACTTCATAATCAACTAATATCATGGCCAATAGCGCCTAATCAGAATCACTGAGATAAACATGCCTATGAACCAAATCTATTCCATGGTAACATGTTTGTACTATGGCCAATAGGGCCTAGCAGACAATTGTTGTTGCATTGCATGGTCCAGATATGTAACACCCCGATTTTGGTTCACCTAAGAACCGAATCAGAAATGTTATAATCTAGTCAAGTGATGTTTATAGTTGTTGGTCGGTATGACTCGATCGATGAAATAAATCGAAACAACCCTCTTGGTGTCATGAGAATGGAAGACATTATTAAATAGGCATTAAAACCCATCAAATATAAGTAAAAGTAAGCAAAGAAATAAATGCACCGAGCTCAAGTGTGTGTAGCATTTATCTGTCCTTCCACCGAAGTCGATTCAGAATTTGTAAGACCTATATATATTATATGAAAAATGTCAGTAATGAATGTTACTTGGTCCAAAAAATAACTAATACAAACTGGCAAAATGGGTATTCTATTACCCACGAAAATTATAAAACTTCAAGATTGCCTCACACTGGGCAGTAAGCAAACATACTTAAGCAAGTGTTGGCTCGTATGCACAGCTCATAATCATATTCATACATCCAACGCTTACGCCTTCACATCTTCCATATCACCCGCCACAGTACTCTAGTGGCAAAAGGAACAGTTAAGTTAGTGCTACAAATTTTGAAAATGTGCTGCATTATGTAGTACCCTCATACACCGCACTACCTTAGGGTTTGAAGGAGTACTAGCGTGGTCCATACATGTCTTCCGTACCACTCATTCTCTTATTCGCGAAATCTATAAAAATGCGTGTACTTATATAATAGGCTTAGGGAAGAATCTTGTATCATACATTTTCGGAGCTTTAGTTCGAAAACCAACAAGAGGTCTCATCCTTGTAGTTTTATTAAACATGTGTAGAAAACACGGCTAAATGGCTTGACATCATAAGGATCCGATAAAACACCGTCGATGTTGTCCTATGTCTAAAACATAGTTAAACTCGACACACATGGAATCAAGCTCAAGGCATATCTACACATCTACGGCAAGCTCGGACTCCAAAACCTACATCAGAACCCACTCTTGATGTATGCTCACATCATCAATACATCCTAATAAGAAAAGACCATACTAAATACACAAACAGCTAAACACACAACACGTAAATTGAGATTTAATAAAGAAAATAACAAATAATAAATAATAAATAAATAAATACATACAATCATGAATAAATAGATAGATAATAAATACATAAAAATAATCGATACTCTAATCATAAAATAATAATATCATATACTATATACGTAAATGGTTAAACACGAGTAAATATTATATATACTCATGTTAGTAATCATATAAACAAATTAAATAAATAAATACATAATCATTCTATAAATAAATAAATAACAAACAAACAATTATTTAATTTTAATTCATCATGAATAATAATAATATCATAGTCATCATTACACAATACGTAATTAAATACAATTAAATAATAACATACACGCAACGAACAAGTAAATAAATAATTAAATAAATAAATAAATACAATTTAGTAAACATAAAAAGACTAACATTAATAAGTAAATATAATATTAATGATAACAAATAATCATGTAAACATATATCATATACGATAAACATATAAATAAAAATAAATAAATAATAATGAATAAATAAATAAATAAATAAAAACACTTACAACATTAAATTATGCTAAATAATGTAAATATGCATATAAACTAATGTAAGGGTTTTGAATTACCGAAAACGGTTGAAAAACTGCCAAAATCTGGCCGAAATGGCGAACAGAGTCAACCCGTGCGTAGTTGAGCCAAGTTGACTCTGCTGAGTCAATGAACACTACTGGCCAGGTAGCTGGATGAGGAACATGGTCTGGGCATGACCACATACATGAATGGATGAACAACACTCAATCAAGTAGATGCGAACGCGAACCGGGTAAACGGGCCGGCCGGGAGCGGTGGTGCCTGTTGCCGGACAACGTCGACAGCTGTCGTGGCTGGGGTCGCCGCCTGTCTAAATCGGCAGGGGATGTCAAGGAAGAGCTGCTGGTGGTGATGATCGGCAGAGTCCGGCCACTGGCTGGCTGGAAAACATGCAAAAAAGTAGGCTAGATCGCCGCTGGGTGTGGCGACATCATCGGTGGTGATCGCAGCCACAACACTCGTCGTGGGTTGTCTCAAAATGGAGATCTCAGTGAATAGAAGCTGTATGGGTGGTCGGACTGGCCTGAGGTGGCTCGCCGGCACTAGAAAATGGCTCAAATAGTGGTGGCAGCGGTGGAAGCAAGTTGTAAAAACTGCATCCCTGGCAGCAACTGTGACGGCGCTGGTGGTTGTGAGAGGTACGAGTGGAAAGCCGGCTGTGAGGCGGTCATGGGAGTGCCAGTCCGGTGGCCAGGGGCGAGGCGGAGACTCATCGGTGGAGAGCCGAAGTTGATGGCGGTGTAATGGTGGAAAATTTCAAAATCATGGAAACTCTATGGAAATCAATGGGTGGAGATAAGGTTAAGTTTATGGCTCAGATCTTGCCGCATGGCACGATCAGGACGTTCGACAACTCGTGACCTAGTGGGGCCTACCTATGGGTATACGCCATATACATATGGATGAAAAGCTCGGATCGAGGCCGTCTAAAGTCAAAACTAACTCGAGTCCTAAAAGTGACTCTATAGGTGGGAATCGAGGCAAAAGGGTAAAGGGTAAATGGGCCTCAAAACCCTAAACGCAATCGAGCTGGGCCCATGGGGCATATTCCGATGGTCCAAAATCTATACGATGCATGCAATGAGATACCCTTAAAATCCTAAATGGATACTAATGTTGCAATGGCTTAGATCTAAGCCTAAAATCCTGGCTAACTCATAAAAGTCATATGAATACCTCGTGTACACGGATAACTCATGCTCTACTGTATCATAATTGAAACTATTATATGCATGTCGGGCATACTCAGCCTCCATAACATGCTCACATGGCCATCTAAGCCTCATAGTCATATTTTTAAAATTAGTTTGGCTCAAGCTCGCTCGAACCGACTCGATACTGACTTAAACAGGGCAAAACTAAAATCGGATAAAACCCTAACCCAAAAATAGGGTTTTAAAATATTTACTTAATGAAGATCATACACATCCCAAATATGCATTGCTAGCATGTAGTATTACTGAGAATCATCATAAATATTAATTGCCAAACGGAGCACCACATGTGGATATTGATCAGCCCCTTGGTGGGTGTCACGCTCCTCATACATTTGTGTGCATAGAAAATCTGACTCAAGTATCATAAGGATAATGCTCAGGAATGGTGATTTTATAAAATAGCAGAGAAGCAATTTTGAGTTGGATCTTGCTTTCGAAATCACATCAAGGGATCTGAACCTTGAAATTTTATTAATTTAGAAACTCGATTAGATGACCCATGGGTAGTGGGATCTAATAAAACGCTACTAACTACTTCCTATGACAAAAAACAAAAAACAAAATAGCATTGAGCCAAGCAGCATATCAAGTAGAAGGAAGTCCTAATGGACCTATAAGAAGAGCTCCTTGTCCTACATAGCAAGCTCGTTTCCTTACGACTTAGAAATGTGGGACTACTCAAACCCTGTATGATGATATGCATGCAATAACATGGATGCGACAATCCTAAATGTGGCAATGACAGCATGAAAATAAACAATAAATATAAAGACTCACATCACATCACCACATTATCATTCTCATACTGAGCATATTGTCAAAACTATATAATATTCAGTAAAAATTAATTACAAATATCATGGAGATCTTGGTGCATTATGAAATAAATTTCAGGATCAATCCCGTACACTTGAAACTAATTTTAGATATTGAAATGACTAGGAGATTCAAGGCAACATAACTTGAGATACATAAAATGCTAATAGAGAATAAGATCTCGGTAATATTATAAAAAGTAACTTGAGATGTTGGGTTTTTGTTGTAGTGACTTTAGATCTAAAGAACTTGAATGATGTCGAATCAGAACCCACACCCATTCTCGTGAATTAAAAATTATTATTATTAAAATAATCTTCTTTTATTTAGTTGATTAAGATAATTTAGTTAATTATTATTTAACTTAAGATTTTCATGCCACGTTCACTATACAAGCAAATATGAGTTAAAATATTATTATTTTAATTAATTAATTAATTAACCAATTTAACATGCACAACGAGATCACACAAATGTGGCCAAAAAATTTTTAAGTCTTAATCTTTTTGTTGTTTCAACTGTTAATAGAAAGATAAGTTGCTAAAATCCTATTTTACAAATAAAAATCCTAACTTTATAATAAAAACCAAAACATTAACAAATTTCAATCAAAATTGCATCAAAATCTACAAGTAAACATGATGATCAATAATTGTACGTGCCTAAAAAGGTATTCTACATGTAAACAATATAAAATGGAATGCTAAAATGAGGTGCATCACGGCCCTAAGCTACAAAGCCCATTTTATATTGTTGCATGCCATTTCAGGTGTACCTCTAAATGTGACCACACACAACATGGCCCTAAGCTACACTAAACAACCGAAAAAACATGAACCAAGAGCCTAGCCATTGGTGCTTGACTAGATCATACACTGAACATGGATTGCTTGACAGGGGACAAGACCAATGCCTAAGCCCATAACAACACATAAGAGAGATCCACGTAGCATCGGATCGATCAAACAAGACCTAACTCATGCTACTCGGA
>JAURVB010011835.1:0-19619 GCA_033002965.1 Piper betle | reverse complement strand
TCTTCTCTTCACTTCGTCGGTGAGAATCCTAATTCACCTCTATTCTGACCTCTATATAATTTACTTTGCTCTCTGATCCATTTTTCCCAACGATCCACTTGGAACCATGTCAGATTCAACATTGAAGGGCAGAACCTCAAGTACTCATCTGAAGGGAATTTCACCGATTCTACATGATTGTATCAAACTGGTATTAGAGCCACAAAAATCAAGTGAGCACAATGACACCGACTCAACACCGAGTATAGAACATGAGGTAAAACTTGTCATCCCATATTTAACTAGTTTAGAGATGGGACAGATACAATCGCAGAATTCAATTGATTTATGGACACAAACATTAATAGCCGTTCAAGAATCAATACTATCTATGAATAATTTATTAACTATGTAGAACTTAAATAGATAATTATGGGTGTCTCCACAAAAAATACATTGATTTAGTGAGTCCACCCCTTATTAATGTCTTCACAAAAAATACGTCAATAACTGTCACTCACACATAATGGGGTAAAAGTGTCATGGGCACCACCAAATCAAATCTCCCACTCACACATGAAAATGCGTGACAGTATTTTAAAAGATTTTTCATTCGAGAAGTAAGTCATGCGACTTGCAGTATAAATGAATATAGAAGTTCATACTATGCACCTATTAGCGATACATAGTAGCTTATATGTTATGGTTGTACCTCAGACTATTAGTGAAGATCATATATCTCTCAAATTATTTTACTTCACTACTTGTATCTGCATTATTCAATCACAAAGACTTTATAATGGTCTAGACTTAGATACACTTTCAATAATATTCATTTTAAACTCATATTACTTTTGAAATACAAAATAATGACTTTCCTAAACATGCCCCTTGTCACCAAATTATTATGGCTTTAGGTAGCAAATTAAAGAAAGAAACATCGTTTTGCTATCCCAAATACAGGTGAAAATAACTAAGGGTACTTAGAAGTAGTTCTGCTTCGAGGATCTCACTCAATGGAGAAGCAGGGATCATTCTCCCACTATCCTCTTGGTCAAAATAACACATGTAGTATGAATCACATATTATATTGGATAGAAATTCAGATAGATAAAAACTCACATAGAGTGTATGTCCTTTATCAACACCGTAGAGATTTGAGTTCAATTACCACTTAGGTAATTCACCTAAGACAACTACCACAATTACAACCATTGCTGTAAAACCTGAAAATAATTAGGTTATTTTATTTAGGGTTTTATAAATCTTAAAATGAATCAATTATTTAATTAAATTAATTCTTGGAAATCAATATTTTATCAATTATAACTCATTCATAGTTTTTGACCTTTCGTTATCACACAAATATAGTTATGAGTAATTACGTTCTTTTCTATAAAATTTAATATAGTGACTTCTTAAAATTCCACACATATTTAATTTAATGTAATGACTTCTAGAATTCCACACATATTCTTCAATATAAAGGAAAGTTCTGTTGTTAAATGAAACATCCTCTGGATAGGTTGTGAGCACATTTGACACACAAAAGGGAAGACTTTAGGATTATTTGTTATAGTTACGGGTTCTTCAAAAATTTTCATGTCCGTATAATCATTTGAAATGTTGTACTTTCACTTGTTGGCAGCCTCGAGTGGGCCTGAGCTCAGATTTGACCACCATGCACTGTAACGCAATCAGGGTCAAGGAATTGACTCAGTCTGACATGGGTTATGCCCTTCATAATCCAATAATGGATATGTCAGAATGGACCTAACAGCCATAATACAATAAATTGGACATGGCGGATTGGACTCGCCAGCCGAACATATCGGATTGGACTCACCAGCCAATTACGGACATGGTGGACTGACCTATCAGCCAATAGATGAACATAGTAGACTAACCCATCAGCCAACTAATGGACATGGTGGATTGGACTCACCAACCGATAACGGACATGGCAGATTGGACTCGCCAGCCGGTAATGGACATGATGGACTGACCCATCAACCAATAAATTGGACATGGCAGATTGGACTCGCTAGCCAATTACGGACATGGTGGATTGGACTCACCAGTCGATAATGGATGTGGCTCATTGGACTTGCCAGCCAATTACTGACATGGTGGACTGACCCATCAGCCAATAGATGAACATGGTGGACTAACCAATCAGCTAACTAATGGACATGGTGGATTGGACTCACCGGCCGATAACAGACATGGCAGATTGGACTTGCCAGGCAGTAATGGACATGATGGATGACCCATCAGCTAATAAATTGGACATGGTGGATTGGACTCGCCAGCCAATTATGGACATGGTGGATTGGACTCACCAGCCGATAACGGACATGGCGGATTGGACTCGCCAGCTGGTAATGGACATGATGGACTGACGCATCAGCCAATAAATTGGACATGGCAGATTGGACTCGCTAGCCAATTATGAACATGGTGGATTGGACTCACCAGCCGATAACAGACATGGCGGATTGGACTTGTTAGCTAGTAATGGACATGATAGACTGACCCATCAGCCAATAAATTGGACATGGTGGATTGGACTCGTCAGCCAATTACGGACATGGTGGATTGGACACACCACCCGATAACGGACATGGCGGATTGGACTCGCCAGCGGACATGGTGGATTGGACTCACCAGCTGATAACGGACATGGTGGATTGGACTCGCTAGCCAATTATGGTCATGGCGAATTGGACTTGCCAGCCGGTAATGCACATGATGGACTGACCCATCAGTAAATAAATTGGACATGGCAGATTGGATTCACCAGCCAATGACGGACATGCTGGACTGACCCATCAGCCAATAAATTGGACATGGCGGATTGGACTTGCCAGCCAATTACGGACATGGTGGATTGGACTCACCAGCTGATAACAGACATGGCAGATTGGACTCGCCAGCCAGTAATGGACATGATGGACTAACACATCAACCAATAAATTGGACATGGCTGATTGGACTCGCCAACCAATTACGGACACGATGGACTGACTAATCAGCCAACTAATGGACATGGAGGATTGGATTCACCAGCAGATAACGGACATGGGGGATTGGACTCACCAGCCGGTAATGGACATGATGGACTAACCTATTAGCCAATAGATGGACATGGTGGACTGACCTATCAGCTAACTAATGGACATGGTGGACTGAACCATCAGCTAATAAATGGACATGTTGGAATGGTCACAACTGCCAATATTATAGATAATGATAGGGAGTTTATGGACTTGTTTTATTTAATTATACTGACTTAGTGGTTAATCACTAACGCGGAATTGCCTCCATAGGTTAGCAGTTGGAACTCAAGACTAAGAGACGCAGGGTGGTTCTTCTACCAACTCAGGTGGTGAACAAATAGAAGCAGACTTCTCTTTTACTTTTCTTGTGTTATAAATGTGGCTATGGGAAACGGTCCAAGACAGTGGAATAATTACTTCATGCATTGTCACTTGAAAAATAAGTTCTTTTGAGTTAGAAATGCTAGACTTATTTGCTTTCATATTATTCATGTAACCTTTTAAGTACCACCTGGTCCAGTTAGGACTGGTTGTTATAGGGTTGGTTTCATTAAATTTTGAGTAACACCTAGCTAGCAAGGCCCACAATATCGTGAAAAATGATGAGTCATTACAATTGCAACTATGTAAGTCTAATATCTGGTTGTTTGGGATTATAGATATGAGAAACTACACCAACCATTTTCTAAAATGGTCTCATCTCAATCTTTCATTGAGGTGTCATATGTGACTTCAAGTATTGGTGTATTATCTCTCACTAATATTCACGTACTAGAAGTGAATACTCTATGACAAAATTATTCATCTTATTTGACATACTATTCCTTCTGTTAGTGAACATACATTATGCAAAATCATTGTAATTTTTAACAAACATATTATCAATTATATATATGTTAACTTCAACATCTCAAACGCTATCACAAAATATCATTTACATATCTTAACAAAGGAGACCTTTTTGTGATAGCATAAAATTTCATCAAAATAATGTTTTCAATAGCAATATTTTTGTAACACACCGATTTTGGTTCACTTAAGAATCAAATCAGAAATGTTGCGATCGAGTCAAGTCATGATTAAAGTTGTCTATCGGTACGACTCCGATTGATAAAATAGATCAAAACAACTCGCTTAGTGTCATGAGAATGGAAAACATTATTAAATACCCATGAAAACACATCCAACGTAAATAAAATTACAAGTAAATAACTGTGTTGAGCCCAAGTGTGTGTAGCATTTATCTGTCCTCCCACCAAAGTCGACTTCAGGATTTGCATGACCTATATATATTATATGAAAACCGTCAATAACAAATGTCATTGGTCCATAAAATAACTAATACAATTTGACAAATCTGTATTCCATTACCCACAAAAACTTATAACACTTCAAGATTGCCTCTCATAGGGTGGTAACAAGCATGCTTAAGCAATTGCCGGCTCGCATGTACGACTCATAATCATATTCATATATACATACAACGCTTACACCCTCCACACCTTCCATATCACCCACCACGGTCCTCGAGTGGCAAAAGGAACAGTTAAGTTAGTGCCACAATTTTTGGAAATACGTTGCATTCCGCAGTACCATCATACATTAGGTAAAAAATCCGTAAAAAATGCATTACGCAGCTACCATCATACATTATGCAGTACCATCATACATTCAGTTCATAAATAAAGGAGTACTAGTGCAATTCATATATATCTCCATACCGCTCACTCTCTTATTCGTGAAATCCATAAAAAATGCGCGTACTCATATAATAAGCTTAGGAAAGAGGCTTGTATAATATATTTCTAAAGCTTCAGTTCGAAAACCAACAAGGGATTTCATCCTTGTAGTTTTATTAAATATGTGTAGAAAGCACAGCTAAATGGCCCAACATCAGAATGATGCAATAAAATACTACTGATGCTATCCTACGCATAAAACACGATCAAACTCTACACGCAAGGAATCAAGCAAAGAGGGAGAGTCCTACGGACATGTGGTCCAAGCTCCAAGTGTATCAGCACATCTACGGTGAGCTTGAACTCTGAAACCTACATCAGAACCCACTATTAAGTAAAATACTAACATCTCTATATAATGCATGCTCGTGGTGTGTGCTCACATCATCAAAACATCCTAATAAAAAAATAATGCTAACAAACCTATAACTAAACATCTAGCATGCAAATCAAGACATAATAAAAATGAATAAACAAATAAATACACACATAGATAATTAGGTAAATAATAAAAACATGAACATAAATAATACCATAATTATAAAATAATAATATAATTACACTATATAAATATACTGGCTGAACACTAGTAAATATTATATATATTCATTTTAGTAAACACATAAATAATTAAATAATTAAATAACAATTCAATGAATAAATAAATAAATAGTTAATATTCTTTAGCATGAATAATAATAATATCATAGTTATACAATATAAGAATGCATAATTAAATATAAATAAATAATAACACGCACATAATGAACAAACAAATAAATAAATAACTATATATATATATATATATATATACACACACACACAATTTAGTATACATAATATGACTAATATTCATAAGTAAATATAATGTCAATAATAACAAATAATCATATAAACATTCATCATATATGATAAATATATAAATAAAAACAAATAAATAATAATGAATGAATAATTAATTAATTAATTAAACAATAAAAACATATCATCATAACATTCAATCATGCTAAATCATGTGAATATACATCTAAAATAATGTAAGGGTTCACGAATTACTAAAAACGGTCGAGAAACGGCTGAAAATAGGTTGAACCAAATTGAATCAAGCTGAATTAGACCAACTTGAATGAGCTGAACTAACCCGGTCTAGGAAATTGGCTGGGTTGGTTGGGCGGACCTGACCTAGACAAACGGACTTGTACATGGTCTGGTGGGCAAGCAGACATAGTCGCGGGCTGGTTGTTGCGGTTGTGGGCAAGTGGACCGCACCCGGGGAAATGGGCTGAACGTGGTGGCCATTGCCCGTCCCTGGAAAATGCCGATGGCGGCATTGTTGGGCTCGCCGCTGGTCAGGATCAAGAGAGGAGGTAAAGGCGAAGCTGCTGCTGGTGTCGACCGGCAAAGTCCAGCTAGCCCCTGGCTGGAAAATGACCTGAAAGATGTAGTATCGCTGTCGGGGCGGCAGCGTTGCCGGTGGCAATCACGGCAACGGTGATGGTCTTGGGTGGTCTCAAAATGTAGATCATGACAAGGCATAGCTGTTGGGGTGGTCGGATCGGACGGAGGTGGCTTGCCAGCATCGAAAAGTGGTCCAAACGGTGGTGGTGACGGCTGAGACCAGCTCCAAAACTCCTCACCGGTGGTAACTGCGGCGGCTCCACTGGTCGTGAGAGGTATGACTAGAAAGCCGGCTGCGAAGCGGTCACGGGGGTGCTGATTTGGTGGCCGAGGGTGAGGTGGAGAGTCGCCGGCCCGAGCCGAAGTGGCAGCAGCGTAATAGTGGACAATTTCAAAATTGTGAAGCTTTGGAAATCAGTGGGTATAGATAAAGTTAAATGGACGGCTCTAATCTTACCATGTGGCATGATCCAGACGTCCGATAACTCGTGGCCTAGTGAGGCCCACCTATGGGTGCATGCAATATACATATGGATAGAAAGTTCGGATTGAAACCGTCCAAACTCGAAATTTACTCAAGTCCTGAAATTGGCTCTATAGGTGGGAATCGATGCAAGAAGGGTAAATGGGCCTCGAAATCCTAAATGCAATCGAGCGGGGCCAACAGGGAACAATCCAATTGTCCAAAATCCTTGTGATGCATGTAATGAGATACCAAAAAAAAATCCCAAACAGATACTAAACGATCCAATGTCCTAGATCTAGGCCTACAATCCTAACTAACATATACAAACAAATCTGTATACCTCAATATACACTGATAACTCATGATCTTATCATTTGCATGTCGGGCATACTTAGCCAGCTATAACATGCTCATATGGCCATCTGGGCCCATACTCATAATCTGAAAACTAGTCTGGCTCGAGCTCACTCGAACCAATTCGAGATTGCCTAAACTAGATAGAACTGAAATCGGAATAAAACCCTAACCCGAAATGGGGTTTTACAATTTTTCAAGATATCATTTATTGGGTATATGAGATTAAAATTTATTGCTTCACAGTAACAATAAGATTGTCCTATCTCATAATGAGATAATCCCTTAATAGCGATTAAAACTATTATAACCAAATTATTTCATACTGTAATATCTTGTAGAGAACTAAGGTCTACATTATATGCACAATACTAAGTTAGGCATTTATCATGAATAATACAACTCAAAATATAAGTCATATTTTTATCGATGAAATGATTTACATTATTAGGATTTGTCCCTAATTAGCTTTAATTGAGCATTTCATTTGCAAATCAACATATGTGCAGTTATATATATATATAATGTAACATCCCAAATCCGATTTACACTCAGGCACTGAACCAGAATGTCATTGGTCCTGGTTGGATCGGCTAACTCGAACCCAACTCCCCGAATCTACTCTCAGTGTCTCGAAATGGAAGACTTTATCGCTATGCATGGATGAATGCACAAAAATAAACCTAACATGCTACTACATGGATGACTTGACAACCAGTTTTACAAAAAATAATTTCGATGAAAATGATAAAATTCATAAGATAAGACAGGCAGAGTCTCCCTTAAATGTACAATTGAGGGCCACTGTGTCAAATCAACATATATAATTATATAGATCCAAATACATTCATTGCACTATATTTTTCACATAAACAATTAATTCTATTACATCGAAACACTCTTGACATTTGGGTCTCGACCCACCTGGTCATTCTATTCACATTCCACTTTTATCAATCAACTTGCACACTAATATTTGTTTCAAATCATAATACCACTATCAATTTCTATTTACCACAATCTTCATCATATGTATTTCATTGTTCATAATAACATAACAACACAATTAAAACAATCAAAACAAACATTCGATTGGCACGTGTACATGTATGTAAGAGACATCACTGCTCCTCCGTCCTGGCTGGCTCATCCTACTCATGATCATCACCTACATATATTATATAAACACATTAGTAATGAGTGTTACTGGTCTAAAAATATAACTAATATCAAACTGACTATGAGAGCAAACTCTCATATGAAAGAAAATATTTATATACTTCTTGTGAACTCTCTAAAGGGCACCAACTAAAGAGCCACTGTGCTACAAACCCGATAGCATCCTGAACTGACTATTTGGTTGCCGCTGATTTTCTCATTTCAATTGCTGGTCCCTCAGGACTATATCCTAAGCCCTCTCCTTACTTCCATATTCTGCTGGCTTTGAGCACAAAGGCTGAGTACTCTTAGACAATTGCCTTTAGTACCCTTTGAACCACAAGTCTAGACATGCACGGCATAGTAGTACCCCTAAACCTCCACACTTCTCCAGGTTTGAGGAACTTAAAGTTGGAGTTGTTAGGATCCCTCAGGAATGGAGTGGACACTCACCTGTCCCAGAGCCAGCTTTAACAAGCATGTGCCCGCTTGCGTAGCACGGTTGTCAAATTTCCCATCTCTCGTCTCACTAAAAACTTTATAAAACTATATATAGACTTGTAAAGCGATTTATATAATAGGCCCAAAGGCATCGTGAGCTGGATTTGAATTTTGAAAACAAACTCGAGGGATCTCATCCTCGTGGGTTATTAATCTAGAAGAACGATTGATTAAATGGACCATGTGCAGTGGGATACAATAAATCTACTACTCAATATGTCCGCTTACCTGTAAAAACAGCACACGATAGAGTATAGAAATAAAACCAGAAGCAAATCCTAACGGACCTGATAGAAGAAGCTCCAATCATTTCCTCGCGCCTAGGTGATGAGCTCCTACCTCTTACCTACACATCAAATCTAGAAGCTAACGTGCACTAACTGAATGATGCATCAAAATTATCATGAATATCACTTATACAATGCAATCATCATTTAACAATAGTCAAACAATCATCAATGTACAAAAATCTCATCCTATGCAACCCACTTTTATTACATTTTTCTAAGTTACGTTGCAGTCAATTAGCATGCTTAAATTTAATTTACTTAATTAGATCAACTAACTATCAATCAAATCATGCAAATCATCACTTCATTCACAATCGGACAACTATCACAACAGTTAATCAATCCTAGCATACTGTGCTAATAATTATAAATTTTAAATAATTAAATCGGATAAAAGTCTATACCTAATCATCAATCAAACGTTTTACCTATGTGTTCTTGTTGATTTATACATTGTGATGAAATTGACATGAGTACAAAAGGATTTCTACTTTATGTGAAAATCTATTCTGTATATTTTAATGCACCAATTTTTATTTTTGAAATTAAGGCAACATAATGTATTAATATTAATCATTATTAATATTAATATTAATCCTTTTAATGTATTAAAAGGATTTTTAGGCAACGTTTTAAAACATCAACTATGATATCATATATCATAACATAAGATCATAACTACCTTGTAAGAATTGTTAAAAAACTCATTATTTTAGATGGCAATTAAATATAGATCATTTATCGGAGCATATTAAATGCTCATAATGATTTTTTATTATCCTTGCAACTAATGCAAAAATCTTGTCAATCTATCTTATAACTATTGAAAAAGGTTATTTTGCATTCATTTGATATAATCAGGAAGATAAAAATATATTGTAGCGAATATGAGGCTAATTGATGGTCATTAAGACAACTAGTAAAACATGTTTTATGTAAATAAATATCTAAAGATGAGTACATGCACCACTTGACTTTAAAAAAATCAATTAAACAACCATCTAGTTCTATCCACACTAGTTTTAAGACTTTATTTTATATTCATGAATTCTATTTATACTTCCATCATCTTCAAACAATTTAAAGTAAGATATCATCACTTTAGAAAATATAAAATCATATTAACAAATAATGTCATCTAAGAGAATATATATATACTCGCTGAGAGTTGTATGTAGTGTTATTTTATGTTGCACTCACTAAGGAAGCCGCGCCCTTGCGCTGCACTTCCGTCGTCGATCGTGTTGCCGGCAACCGTCGCCACCACAATCGGGTGGTCGCCTCGACACCCTCAACCCTCCAGCGAGCTTCCCCGACCAAATCGGAACCCATCGCCACCCAGGCCGGCCGGATTTAGTCACCCATTACCGCCACCCTTCTTTTAAACATTTTCCATCGAGCCACCACCCCCACCGACTGTTTTAATGCCGTAGACGCGTCAGGCTCACCGAGTAGGTTCCAATGGTACCCAATATGACTACTATCCAGCCAGTAGACATTGGCGACTACCGCCAAAAATTGACGGAAAGATGTTGGAAAACCACTGAAGCCACTGGAAACCGTCAGAACTTGCCTGAAAAATGGATTTGCTGGAATTCACCGGATCTTCCACAAAGCTCATCCAGTCAAACCTGATCGAACTTCAGATGCCGACTTCGAGCTCCGAGGTGCACAAAAAAACCCTAGCCGTCATCCATTGTTGACGACGAGAGGTATAATTACCTCCGAGTTAATGATTTAAACTTTATGATTGTTGATTGATTAATTGATTTGATTAATGCTTAATTATGGATGAAGCAATAAGTAGCATGATTTATTAATTGTGAATGAATGGTAAATGATCTAGTGAGGTAAATTGAGTCTGAGCATGATAAACGAGCACGATGTAACTTAGAAAATATAATAAAATTGGTATGAATAGGATGAGTTAGAGTTGTCCTACACTGCTAATGGTTTTACTGTTGATGGATGTTTATATTGTGAGTGTGTTGTTCATGTTGAGTTGATGCATCATTCAGTGAGCATGAGTTAGTTTTTAGCTTTGATGTGTAGGTACAGAGTAGGAGCTCGCTGCCTAAGCACGATGACACGCTTAGGGCTTTTAACAGGTCCATTTAGGACTCGTTCCTGTTTTACTCTACTCTATTGTATGTTTGTTTTCATGCTTGCAAGATAGGTTAAATGGCATTTTATCAATTCCCACTTAACTCGAGTTATTTAGCCAAACCGTTTTCTGGATTAATAAACCCTCGAGGATGAGATCCCTCGAGGATGTGATCCCTCAAGGATGATTTCAAAAACAAGATCTGCCACACGTTACCTTCAGGCCTATTATATGAATCCCTTCCTCGGCTTATATATATAATTTTATCGAGTTTTCAATGAGACGAGAGATGGAGAAATAGACTGCATGTACCATGAGCGGATGCCGTGACAATCAAAGCAAGCTCTGGATTATTGAGCAGATTGTTTCATTCCTGAAGGATTCTGGCAACTCCACGTTTGAGTTCCTCACACCCAGAGAACGTGGAGGTTATGGGTACTATTTAGTACAGTGCATGTCTCGACTTGCAGTTCAAAGGATACTAAAGGTGACTGCCTAAGAGTACTCGGCCTTCGTGCTCAAGGCCAGGAGAATTATGGAGGAAAGGAGAGGGCTTTGGATATACATATGGACCAGCAAGATAAAATGAGAAAAATGCTAAGAGAGGCATCCGCAAAGCAAACAGTCTCGGGCTGCCACTAGGTCTGCAGCCCAGTGGCTGCTCGATAGGTGCCCTTTAGAATGTTCACGAGGAGTATACGATTGGTTTCTTTCATATAAGAGTTTGGTCTCATAGCTATTTTGTTATAGTTATATTTTGGACCAGTAATTTTATACTATATGTAGGTGATAATCATGAGTTGGATGTGCCAGCCTGGGTGGAGGAGCATTGATGTCACTTGTACGCACATCAGTCGATAGAGTGGTTAATATTTTGCTTATGAAGTTATTACATTAAGAATGATATGATTAAATGCTAAGACATGACAATATAATGTGAATAAATGCTAAGACATGATGACCTGAGGTGAAATGTGAATAGATTGCGCAACAGAAGTGTGGTGGGTTAAGACCCAAGTTTTAGAATGTGTTTACAACAAATTAGATTCTGTGTGAATAAAGTCACTTGATATAAAGATATATATTTACATATGTTTGTATATATTATATTGACAGGGTGGCCCCTAATTGTACTTTTAGGGGTGACTTTGTCCGTTGTATTTCAGAATTTTTATTGATTTCTATTGTAATTGTATTGGCGTATAAGTTAGTTTACATGTCATCCATGTAGTATCATGTTAGGGTTTTGTGTAATCATCCATGCATGACGAGTCATATCATCATCTTAAGAAGTCGAGATTAGATCCACACAAGTTAGGTTCAGGTTAGCAGACCTAATCGGGGCCAGCTCGGTTCGGTTTATGAGCATGAATCGGATTTGGGTGTTACAGGTATGGCACCCATACCTCTATACGTATGACACCTATACCTCTATAGGTATGGCACCCATACCTCTATGACATCACCAAGCCAACCCATACCTCTTTAGGTATGGTACCCATACCTATGACATCACTATACTAACCACCCTTATTCGATAAAATCCACCTATTCCCTCACCTTTCCACTCCTTCTACCAACCTTATTCTCTAATCTTTGAGCTCTCTCTATCCTTCTTTGGCCTTCCAAGATGTTCTTCTTTCAAGGGTTAAAGGACTTTGAGTGAGAAAATTCCAAATGACCTCCCCTTGAACCATTAAAGGTATGTTCTTTCCTGATTTTAGTTGATGATTATTGTTTGGGTTGCTGGTTCGTGTATAGATGTTATTGTTTTCATTTTTATTATATTTTTACAATGTATATTTGCCTCTTAAAGAATTTTGAGAGGTAGGTTCACGTCATTATCATGGGTATATAAATAGTTATGATTTTTGTATCATCAGTGTGTCCAGATTTGCACTAGTTGAGCATAAAATTCATAACTCATGTTTTAGATTTCAAATTTGTATTCTCTTTCACACGAATATATCTACAAGTTATATGTTGAGCATGTCGACTGATTTGGCATGGAAGATCATGATAAGGTCCAAAAATTGATAAAATGTTGCAGCTGTTCAAGTTTCCAGTGACGTGATTACCCATTTCACCAATTTTTTACACCTTGTTATGATATTAATTTCATAATATATCTTATGATCATAAATTTACCATATTAAAATTTGTTGTGATCTTAATATCATAAAATTACCATAATAAAATTACCTCACCTAAGGCTTGAACAAAATTAATGAAACAATGTGTGCATCCTGTATTGACTGCCTATGTTGTGTGTTTAGTTAAATATTTGGCTAAAAATTAAATCATTAGAAATTTATAAAAATTACTTAATAAACCAATAATTGTTTTATCTAACCTTGAAAATTTCGAGCTAAACAAAATTCTTCTATGGGTTAATTGGATCGGAATTTTGGAGTACACATGAACTAAGTTCATAATATTGTTTCTATTATTTGAATTAAAAAATATTTGCAAAATATATTCATTTGTGGGAAAATTATATAATAAATTATAGAGTTTGCTAAGTATCCTAATATTGTCTATGTCAATTTTTGGACCATTTGGGTATGTATTTGATTGAGTAGAATTTTCTAATGCTACCCAAATTGGGTAAATTACAGAAATCACTAAATCAGAAATCAAGATTAGAAAGATTACCTAGGCCCCATTACAAGGAAATTATACCTAAAATATTAATGGGCTAATATTTCAAGTGTTATATAATTATTCTAATTGACCCAAGCCCATTTGAACATCTCAAGCTCATGGGCCGAAATTTTGAAGTTTGATGTACAGTGACAGAGTACTACTCACAGCACATTAATCCGACATTAATCAACCTCAATCATCATGATAATCCACATATTATCACTTATTAATATTTATGACAAACCCTTAGGGTGTCTTGAACTAGGGGTTCAAATTTCAGATTAATCGGATACGATTTGGTCTATCCAGAAAATTGTCTGATTAAGTTCAACGATAAAACCGTAATTATGAAATCATGCATTAAGTAAAATTGTAACCCCAAACCTTAAATTAAACTACCTAATGAGGTTTAACCCGTCAATAAGTAAAATAAGTAAGTTAATTAAGTTTTACATATTGTACATGTGTTGAGGCTTTGCCTCATCTTGTGTGCCAATATAATTAGATTATGATTCAGATTCCATCTCCTATTAGGTTACGCGGGTTGAACTCATCGATTTAGGATCGCAGGGCTCCACTCATCCAGGTCTGTAGGACTCTCCTCCTTCTCCCCTATGTTTGGCTCTTGAGTGGCACGTTTAATCTTGTTTTAGACGATAGGATGGTGTCGGCGGCACTTTATTGGATCCCTCTGATACCAGTATGATTTACTCGATATTTTATCGTATATTTACTAAAACTACAAGGATGAAATCCCTTGTTGGTTTTCAAACCAAAGCTCCAGAAATTTATAATACAAGCCTCTTCTCTAAGCCTATTATATAAATATGCATATTTTTACAGATTTTACGAATAAGAGAGTGAGTAGTATAGAAATATAAAAATTGCACTATTACTCCCTACCCTATAAGCAGTGCAATGTATGTACGGTACTACGAATGTAGCGCATTTCCAAAATTGTGGCACATTGCTTCCAAGCCACATGAGTGCTATGGAAGGTGATATATAGAAGATGTGAGGGCATAAGCAATATATATATGTTTATATATTTGTAAGATGCCTCTTTGTACGCAATTATGGTATGATATGTGGCCGAATCGGCCTTCGCTTACCACTCTGTATGATTCTAGAAGTTTCTAGCAACCTTTTTGTGGGTATTTAGATATCCATTTGCCAGTAATGCTATATTCCTAGTCTTTACCAGACCAGTAATTAATTCTTTGATTACTGACATTTTTCTATAATATATGTAGGTGTTTAGTAGGTAGATGGATTAGACGGTTCATAGAGGGGGATTTGTGTTATATTTTTATTATTTATTGAGTTGATATGAAATTGAGATGTAGCATGTTACTAGAATCAGCCCTGAAGTTGTATGAACTTATATGTTTCTGGATAATTCAATTGATTGTTGTTGTGCATGTGTGTTTTATATATCATTACATTATCATTGTGTTGCAAATACACTTTGAGGCACTCTAACTATTTTCTACAAGGTATATGCCTCAAAGGCCTAGAACACGATGAGAAGCTTACCAGGTATGCGAAATATATTTGTTGTAGTTGTGTGAGTGTGTGATAAAGAAACATGGGTAGGAGGAGCATATGGTTCGCACCGCTTGAAGACCCATGTGAAGTCCAGGTTTGATGCCCTTGCATCTAATGATGTTGTATTTAATTATTTTATTTTCTTGCACATGTCGGGTATGTGGAACAGGTAACCACGACCATTGTTCAAATTCTCTCCATTCATCCGCTTGTAAGAAATTAAGAAATGTAACGAATAACTTAAACTAAGTAGTAAGAAAAGGTTTAACTCACAACATGCAGCCTCACGATTGTAACCGGGGTGCCCTTCTTCTAAAGTTGAGAGTGATCATTTGCATTTTTAAGGGTCACCACTCATAGTCGCAGGGAGGTTTTGGCTATATTGTGGCTAGGGGTGATCATATAGAATCCTTAAGTTTAAGAGTCTATCTATGCTAGTATGAATCAGCATGCATATGTGATGAAACCCTATAAAATTGCCCATCTTAAACTTCCTCGAGGGTTGAGATCTGCTTCTATAAAGTTTGTACAAGACTAGTCTAATGAATAGTTTTCCAAATTATAACATCGTACTTCGATCCACACTTGGACCAAAAGATGGGGTGTTGCAACTTGGTATCACAGCCGACTTCGAAATATGTCTCGTAAGTATGTGTATGTTGCTTAGTATGATTGTATGCTAATGAATGTATGAGTGTATATGTTGACAAATGGTTACTATGTGTTATGGTACCCCCCATGAGCCGATCCACAGCCTTGCCGACAGGTATGTTTTACTTCCTGTTTGCAACACTTATGTGTTTTTGTATGCACGTGCAGTACGAGGATGCGTATGAATGACAGATGATATTTGACGGTTATATGGAGAACAACCCGACTCGAATTAAAGTCCTGTTATGAATATGGAAGTGTCGAGCTTCAGTCCTAATAATTGAAGATTTGAGTTCACCTTGAGTACAGACTAAGATACGATGGAAAGAGATAAGTTATTGCTATACTATATAAGGAATGATAGAGTGAAATTCCTAAACCCCTATCATATTGTCATTTTCTTCTCATCTCCTTCTCCTCTTTCTCCCTTTACCCCCTTCGGACATCCCTTTTTCTTTCCTCTACCTTCTAGTGTAGTAATATAAAAGAGAGAACTTACTTATGAATACCGTGATTATGATATTAGGTAGGAAGGGAAGATTGACGGGCTTGTGTTTGGCCTTGTCACCTTATACGATAATTGAAAATGATAGAGTTGCCCAATTAGGGAGAACTAAAACAACGAGTACAAAATTGGTGTAGATTTTTCAAACTAGAGTATGTAGACAAATATGCATCTATATAACCGAGATGGTAGGCATGTAGAAGCCATGTGAGGCAGACTATACGATGTGTGGACCCCTCTCCTATATAACACTGTTACGGTCACCCCTACGTGTAGATAGATCATAGAGCACCTAGAAATGGTTGAACTGTGTACGACCCTATAAAGAGTTCAAAGACTAGATATACCTGAGTAACACAACCACCAACCCAGTAGCACTACCACCATCCAAGTAGCACAACTACAAACCAAGTAACACAACCACCAATCGAGTTGCACAAACAACGTCCGAATAGCTCAACCCTGATTGAGTAGCACAACCACCGACAGAGTAACATAACCACCAACTGAGTAGCACAAGCACCATCCAAGAAGGTGTACTATGGTAGGTTAGTAATAGGTTAGATAGTTGTCCAAGTGCACAACACGGTACAATAGTCTCATATAGCTAGATGATATGATATGAACTATAGATGGCAAACTAGGTTAGTCTAGATAGTGATGTTGCTTGAGTATGATCGAGTAGGATTATTAGTCTTGTGATATGTTAGTTGGATAGTGTTGAGTTTAGTGAATAGACAGATTGATGAATGACGATTAGAGTGGCCAAACTAAGATCAAAGATACAGAGCATTGATATCGACTTATCAGAAGCACTTGACATTAGAGATGTGGGTGTATAGTATTATGTAGTTACATGGTGTGCACCTCTATATTGTCTATAGCTTACATATGACCATTTGACAGCTCTGTTTGCGAGTCTATTATAGTGGTAGTAGCTAAGTGAGTCAAGATCGAGCATTACAAATCGATACGGGATGACTAGTCATTAATCACGGACGAGAGGATGAGACACTTTTGCACCTCGCAAAGGGTTCCAATTGACCCGTGGTGCAACAGTAGTTCTTTGGGATGGGAGATCCCCATCCACTAGGACGTGTGTACCTAGTACTCTATCGAGAGACACCTGTCTACTATTTACTGATTGCTCTAGAACCCTAGGAGCCGTCCTTCGAGATGCCTACATTGTAGTTCTGGGGATGATGATCAGATCCACGGTAAGCACAACAATGGTACTTCAGAGTGGACATTGCCTTGGCCTTCCTACATTTTATATATACCACCTTATCCTATCTTATACACCTCACACTATGTGGCTATAGGTAGAGACATAGTGATCATATCCTTTAGTATCCACCTGGGGTGGGCACCTTCTAGGTCCCCTTAGCATCGATTTCACACTTGCCAAAGCCCAGTTTTCGAGGCTAGTCATGACACCTTGATTGGAGGGTGTCTCTTTGCAGAACTATATACGCCACAAGGTCAGCCTGACCTTTAGACTACCTCATGTATTGAGGTTTATGTTGTGGGTTCTAATAGATCACCTTTCCATGTGCACACCTAGGACTACATTCATCCTCATTTAAAAGAGGCAAGTATGATTGCGTACTCAAGTTACGTATGTAGACACATGCGTGACATATACCTTTGTCAACGCCAAATTCACCTTCAACAAGTATGCCCTGCAATAGAATGGTTGACAACAGTACGACCTCATGGTGATGTGTTAAGTGGCACCACATCTCATTGGTGTTGTGGTTCACTAGTAATATGCTTGGTATCATTGGTATTGAAAGTGGAGAGGCTTGATAATAGTGTCATCCATGACAGTGCGTTCAAAGAAGAATATTACAGTAACTTTTCTCGCTGCATGTGTGTGTGTAGTTGTTTATATGATTTGATCATGGCCTATGTTCGTAGAGTGTATAACCCCTTAGTTAAATACCGAGGACGGAATTTTCTTAAGTTGGGGAGGTTGTAAAACCCAGGCTTTTCATCCAATGGTTTTAATTTAGGTTCGGTCGTGACCCGAATTGTGGGTCTTACTTGGACATTTTGCCATGTATTTATGTATGGTATCTAGGTATGTATGAGTTGCCCGACCTTAGCCTCCTTCAGCGTTTGGTATGCCTATTTGGATGTGTCATGCTCGACTTTTTAATTTTGGTCTAATTTAATCGTGTATAATTAGATGTTAGGGTCGTGTCCCTCGTGTGTCTTTTGTGTGCTTACCATGTGTTTGATAACCTTTTGAACCGTCCTATCCACTTTTGGGGCCTGCAGTGCAATTCCCAAGGTGGACCCATTCGCTTTAAGGAAAAAACCTTAAGTTTTTGGGTTTTGAGATAACCCAACCCATACCTTTCTAGCTAACCCAACCCATGCCTTTCTAGGTAACCCAACCCATACATCATTATCTATCCAACCCATACTTCTATTGGTATGGCACCCATACCTCAATAGGTAGGCACCCATACCTCTATAGGTATCGCACCCATACCTCTATAGGTATGACACGCATACCTCTATTGGTATGACACCTATACCTCTATAGGTATTACAACCATACCTCTATATCATTAAGCCAACCCCTACTTCTTTAGGTATGGTACCCATACCTATGACATCACCAAACCAACCACCCTTCTTCTATGAAATCCACCCATTTCCCCACCTTTCCACTCCTTCTCCCAACCTTCTTCTACACTCTTTGAGCTCTCTCTATCCTTCTTTGGCCTTCCAAGAAGTTCTACTTTCAAGGGTTGAAGGACTTGGGAGTGGGAAAACTCCAAGTAACCACCCCTTGAACCATTAAAGGTATATTCTTTCATGATTTTAGTTGATCATTATTGTTTGGGTTGTTAGTTCGTGCATAGATGTTATTGTTTTCATTTTTATTATATTTTTACAATGCATACATACCTCTTAAAGAATTTTGAGAGGTAGGTTCATGTCATTATCAATGGTAGATAAATAGTTATGATTTTTGTATCATTTGTGTGTGTCCAAATCTGCACTAGTTGAGCATAAAATTCATAACTCATGTTTTACATATCATATTTGTATGATCTTAGTATTTTCCATTTCACACGACATATATCTACAAGTTATATGTCGAGCACATTGACTGATTTCGCATGGAGGATCATGATAAGGTCCAAAATTTGATAAAAGGTGACAGCTTTCAAGTTTCCAGTGACCTGATACCCATTTCCCCAATT
>JAURVB010011834.1:0-51147 GCA_033002965.1 Piper betle | reverse complement strand
CTGGATCCTACTGTATGCACGCTAATTTAGGATTAAAGTTTAGGATTTAGATAATTTTTACTCTATTGATACCCTAAAAGAGGTTCGGGTTTAATGTATAACGTATATTACTAGTTAATTTTGGCTCATTTTCTGGACGAATATAATTTTCTTTTAGTACCTGGTATATATGTCCGCCAAATGTATATAAACTTGTTAATTTTGGCTCATTTAGGGATGAATCTTTTTGTTTTAATTAGCTCATTGTATACATGCCCGATGATATGTTTTGCCAAACCAAATGATATGTTTTCCACTCCCATCCTCGTGATTAAAAAATTTTACCAAATCAAGTTTTATAGAAACTTTTTTTGGTAAACGTTTACTCAAATCAAGCTGGAATGTCAACCCGAAAACAACTTTCATATCCTCCTCGAAGCTGGGGGTTACTTCCAACTCCTGCAAATCCAACCAGTCATCCGCAAATTTGCATGTTCGAACTTCAAACCCAACAATGTTTACAATAGAAATTCTGTTGTAAAGCATGAGCTTTGGTTCATATATACACAGGATGAGCCTAGTTATATATTTTCGATTGGAGAATTTTAAAATGAAGGAGTAGATCGTACCACAAACAATACAACAAATTCATAATATTTACTTCTTGATCATCAATGAAGTGAAGCAATCACACTACTTCCAAGTACAAATTAGTACAAACTATATATATATATTCACAATTTATACATTTCTTCTTCATGGTCTGTATCTTCTATATATTGATGCTTTATAATCATATGATCTTAAACTCAATGCCTTCGATATTGAGTCTGTTGTGGCTGTTTCGCCTTTTGTTTGATCAGCACTAGAGGTCCACTCCCTGAACTCAGACAAAGGTGGCTGATATTGGAAGTCAGACCTTGTCCTCCGGTGAGACGAGCCCTCGACGGAGGCCTCCGCCTCCATCAACGGACGGTGGCAGCTCGATCCGACGGAGAGGCTCCGGAAACCAGCGGTGCCGTTGTTCTTCTTCATGGCATGGAGAAGATATGGAATGAGGCCTTCCATTGCTTGCTTAACAGAGAACAATTCCCTGCTCTGATCTCTTTCTTAAACTCTTCTCTTTGCTCTTGAAATGGGTTTTTGTTGATGCTTTCGATTAAATGGTATTGCTTGAATGCTTGGTGTTGGAGATTGGAGCTTAATTTATAGGCAAAGAATCGAGATGGCATGGAATATGGAGGTCACAAATGGTTATCCAATGTTTTTGTGTTGACTAGACTTTAACACTGCTCATATTCCTTATCCATATTTCACAAAACTTTGGCTAAAAGCTGCCCTGAATTCATAATTTCATACCTTAATTGATGTAGTGATATTGGATATCCAATGGTTTTGTTGAATGTTCCAAGATAGTGGTGCTAATTTGATGCGTATCCATAGTTCAATGCATCTGAAAGTCAACAAGGATGGGATATATATTGGTGGGCTCGACTTCTAAGGAAGTCACACCATGGTATGAAATTGTTTACCGATGGCGAAGAACTTTGCGGACTATAATATAATTATCGCTTGTAGTATAATAATCTAAAACAAATCTTGCCGCGTGGACTTCTTATATTGATATCATGTTTTGTCAAAGCCTATCTGTTCGGCAAAAAGAAGTATAATTTTGTCTATTATTTGGCCACATTTGCAAGATATTTAGGGGTTAGGCAGGCTGGTATTGTTAGGTTAATTACACATTAATTATAAATGATGTTGATAGCTTATACATATGTTAATGAAAAAATCTTATTTCATACACTAGTTTTTAGATTAAAAGATAGTTTATAAAACCTATTTTAAATCCTTTAAGGGCCTATAAGGCCCAACAGGTATGTGTTACAAAAATAAATTAGTTGTTAATTAATGTTCATGTTTTATTTAATTGTGAAATAAATGTAAGTTTCTCTAAATAATATGTTTTAATTCAAAATATTTTGGAAAGATAGAATTTATTGGCACGGTAAGGAAACTAATATATTCTATTTCATGTTCCTTGCACTCTCTATTCTTTTCTTTTTCCAAATGGCTCACATCTAATTTATTAACAAATTAACCTACTAATATTATGGCATTTTTGGCTTAGCAAAAACAAATATCGAGTTTTGAAACTATGCACCGTATCATTTGCGATCGATTTTTAAGTGTTCAGACTTAGTTCTGATGATGATGTTGGGCAAGCTGCAAATTAAGCATTTCCTTCGAATCTGTCAGGAAAGGTTCTTTCCTTGCTGGTTCAATATTGTCGTACAACTGAGGATTCCTTCTGTGAAACGTGATATTAAATAAACCCATTCCATCGTTAGGAACTTTCTATATGAAGCTTTCTGAACATTTCTCTTTTTTAAGTGTAGATCAAGTTGTTCATTGTTAAGAGTGGAGATATCATCTTATTATGCAAGAAGCCAAGGACACTATATTGTGATCAAAAGACAAACATGCCATAGAACCACCACAACAAATACAAACAATTCAATCGAAACCATAAACAAAATGGGCAAATACAACGAATGAAATAATCACACTGCTGCTAACTATATTCACATTTACACACATCTTCTTCATGGGCAGTATATTTTTATCGGTGTCTTCCTCAATCCGTAATCTCAGTGCCTCCTATATTGAGTCTGTTGTGGCTGTTTCATCTTTGCTTGGTCTGCACCAGATCTCCACTCCCTAAACTGAGACACAGGTGGCTGATTATTATACTGGAAGTGATCATGAGACCTTGTCCTCCGGTGAGACGAGCCCTCGACGGAGGCCTCCATCAACGGACGGTAGCTTCGGCTCGACCCGACGGAGAGGCTCCGGTATCCGGTGGTGCCCTTGTTCTTCTTCATGGCGTGGAGAACATATGGAATGAGGCCTTCCATTGCTTGCTGCCCCCTCTTCTCCTCTTCCGTTCCTGTTTACACTAGCAAAAAGACTTTGGTGGTTGATTCTAATTTGGAATGAGTTTTATTGTTTGGATGTTGGGTATGGAAGATTGGTGCGTGATATATATAGAGAAGGTAGAAGGGAGGGGATGGACATGGAATGCGTTGGTCAAAATGTTGAAGGTCTATGATTATCCGGCTGCATGGCATTATAATACGGTGCAAGTGCAGCCAGCTAGCCGATGAATTTTGTATGACCCAATTTTCCCAGCAAAAATTTTATGTTCTTGAATGCCCTTGGTTGAAACGTATGCAAGGTGTCAATAGATCGAGAAACAGCTTGGAGTGACTGGCTAGTATGAACATTTTTGTGTGCAATATATGATCAGTCTGATTTTGGATATGAAAGTTCTTGAGGGTAATGTAGTTATTTCATGTTAGTTTTGTGAGTATCTTATACTTGGGAAAAAGTCTTGGGACATGAAGGGCGGCGGCTGGCTTGACTTTAAAGGCACCAGGCAATGGGGAATGGTTCGGCAGCCATCGCTGTTGTTCTTTGAATACGTGTGGTTGAAGATGAAAAAAACCCTTAATATGTTTTTTAAAAGCAAAGCCCATCCATTGCATCAACATTTTATATTAACAATTCAAGCGTGTGGAATCCTTTTACTAAATGGTTTCTCACTAAAAGAATTATTTTAATTTTATTGAGAAAATTAATATTGGTGTTTTTATCTTCCATATATGATCTCGGTGTGAAAACGTATTCCAACGTCCAGACTCAAGGGGTCATTTATTTAAAATAATTAACCTAAGAATTTTAATTTTTTTTAGTGATGAGATAGTTCTTACCAAATATCAGGTTTTTGTTTTATTGATTTTGAAAACAAAATAATTTCCTGCCAATATGAAACCCTATTTAATGATGTAATCAGCTTTTTAATAATTTATAGAATAATTTTTTTCTTTTTGTTTCAACATTTTTTAAAAACAAAGGCGTGGTCATGTTATTTGAAATATTTTGTTTAAATAATATGTTAACATTATTTAAAAATTCAAATCATAATTTTACTTTTGGTTGTTATATCATATATTATTATGTAAATGACTGTTCAGTACAATATCACCATGGCTAAAATTAAATTTAAATTTAAAAGTTTAAATTAATTGTAAATTACCTATTGTCTGATAAAATATAAGATAAAGTAATTATATATCTTGGGCATTGATACCCGTCGTTTGATGCGTCATATTTTAGAATAATAGTAAAATATAGTCTTATTGATAGATTCTGATTTATTTATGGGATTAATTTCTTGAAAATTTTAAATAAACGCATGTTAAAAAACATACATTTAAATTAAAACAACTAATTGTAAGAATATTGTCATAAGAAATATGATCCTAAATAAATTATCTTTTAAAAGTAAATATATCATAGTAAGTAAAATCTAATAGTGCTAAATTACGACATTGACACTAATTTTCTTTTATTATTAGTTGATACATTAATATTTATATTTCATTGAAAAGATATATTAATTATGCTCCTAAAAACTATATTTTTCAATAACATATAGATTAATAACTTTTTGTCTCTTATAATTTAGCTTGGTTGGTAGAGAGGGAGATGGTTCTAAATTAGATGTTGAGGGAATAGTTTAAAAATTCCAGATTGAGACTAGACTCGGCATCTTGGGGAGTGGGAACCGACTCCAAACCGATTTTGGGTCATTCATACTATTTTTGTCACTTATAAAATATTATATAATTGACATATATTATATAAAATTAACATATATTATTTTCTTGACACTTTAAATTGATAAATATATAATTGATATTACTTAAAACTATTAATTTAGTTAAATTAAAAAAAGCTAATATATTTTAATAACTTTTGTTACTTGACTTAGAGAATCAAACATAAAATTTATCACTAGGGGGTCAATCGTAGACAAGTTATGAAATGGAGAGACTCAGAGGAGTTTTTAAGGTGAGTTGCGCCTCATATAACATGCATGAATTACACATATAATTTAAATCTATTTTAGTAGGTCTTACAAAATAATATTTATATTGGTCATGATGTTTCTTAGTGCCTGAATTGATAATCTTAATGATTTAATGGAAGTTATAAGATATTATAATTAGACATATATTGTATGTAGTGGAGATAGTTAAGTCAAATCACTAAAATTATCAATCAATTCTCTAGAAAATATTATCGGCCTTCATATGTTTTAAAAATAAAGTGCATAGGTATGAGGTTTATTAAATTTATATTTTTTACATCATTATGATTTATTTTTAGATTTTTAAAAAATAAATTAAGTTAATAGATATTTTGAAAATTTGTATTAAAATTGCTTGAATAATCAAGATGAATGGTATATAAGCATTAGATTGAGTTAAAAATTTATAATGAATCATATAATTTATTTTTTATTTATCTATATGTGTTTTGAGGAGTATGACTCACTAAATTGTTCCAATAAAAAGTATAATTCATATAAATTATATTATCCGTAGTTGATGAATATAAGACTCATTTTTAAAATTTTCGTTTAGGTTTATTTGTGTTTGACGCTCTTTTCATTAGTTAATATTGTTTGCATGAGCTAATTGATATTTTTTTCCAAGCAATGAGCTAATGAATGTGATTTCTTCAAGATAAGGAAATTTATGAATACATCCAGCCCAAACAAATCTTTGGGTAAATAAGAACAAGTAAAAGGCAATATTTGGGTAAGCATGCATGAATTACATGACTTGGAAGAATTAAAACCTTTAAACAATTAAAAACAAGAGGGAGTAATTTTAAAGGCAAACAACCCAGCTTGCCCAGGACTCAAAAGCATTGATCTTAATATATAGGATGAGTTTATTTGCTACAAAACCGGGGTTAATATTTGTTTTGAATAACAATGCAAGGTCTTATAATCAATATCATTTCCACTTTGAGCGTGTTATTACATGGTCTTCCATTTAGTTCGTACTTAGGACCCTGTTATTATAGAATCTTCTCTTTGATTCTACTAGTAAGGAGCCTCCCATGGCGGGAACGTGGAGGGGGTCGCCTCCCCTTTGGAACTACGAGTAAGAGAGTCAGGGGGTGTGAGGCGAGTCTCTGGTGGAAATGGGGAAACGAAGCTGAGTGAGCTCCTATGGTGGAGTTCCTAAGCATGCACCAGACAGTAACGGAAGGAAGGGTGGGGTTGTAAGGAGAAGCTACACTTTAAACACAATCAATAAAGAGTTCTCTTAGCCGTCTTTGATTTACATATTCGGTTTAGGGGAGAATAGCTCCTCTTTCTGTATTAAAAGCTAGAATAAAATTTCTTTGAAATGAAAGACCATATCTCTATTTTACTTAAAGACATTTTGTCTTTTTTCTGTGTCCTTCCAGATCAAAAAATGATGTTAAGTGATGTTCGATATGGCTTCTCTGCGGTGACTCCTTAGTAGCTAATGAAATTGGAACCAATGGGCATAAAAGCTCAAGCTCCGGAGTTTCGCCAGCTCGCCCCCCTCAAGCCAGCCATTCGGCGGGGGTTGTCAAATGTTTAACACATAGAGTCTCTAACTTGTATATTTGAGACGACGCTCTCGAGGTTGCCCATGCTTCCCCTCCTCTCCCGGGGAGTTCGCCATCCAAGCTCGTTTTATACGAAGAGTTTAATTAGGCCTTATGGGCACCCATTAAGGAATAATATTTTCCTATTACACCAGTCACCTTAAAATATGATACGAGATAAATTTAACAATTTTTAAAACTAATCACAGGGTTTTAATATCATTATTAGGCCCTATGAACCCCCCAAAAAAAAAACTTAAAACAGATATCTCTCTTGATTCAAAAATTAATTTAAGGAATAAAATTTTCTTATTAGCTTCTATACAATTACGTATGATAAACCTAACCTTGAATTTACAACGGGATAGCCAACCAGTCAATTTGGTTATACAATTGATATATGACTGCTTTGTTTTTCTGCTAATCTTTATGACATGCCGAGGAATGCAATGTTATTCAACATAGATCTATACTTCCTCCTGTCCTCTGACAATCGGGGAGAAGGAACCTTGGTGTACTTGGAATTGTGTTTCTTCACTATCAAAGCCCAACTCTAAATGGGCTGAATTCAATGTGGTGGCCTGAACAGAGCCCACTTGAGAAAGCCCATTCATTTTCCACATCTAAAATGCCCAAATTTCAGATGCATCTAATACTTTTTCAAGTGATGTACCTTCCATTCTCATCTAAAATGCCCAAATTTCCTTCAATGAGACGAGAATGCATCTCGTTTACCACTTCACTTGGTTTGGACGATGAACATTTTGATAACATTCACATCCAATGTGAACGTGATACACCTACCAAGCCAATTTCATATGCCAAATTAAAAAAAAAAAGAGTTTATATTGAGAAATAAGGTTGCAGTCAAGGTGATCGCAAGTTAAATTCTATTCAACGATTTTATGTTCAAATAACGAAAATTCTACCTGCAGTATTTGACAATTTGCACCAGCTTTTTGGAACTATATATGCATGAACGGGATGAGTGGAAATAATTAATACTATGATTGAATGTTCATCAAATTAGGTCCCCTACACGACTCATCGTCCATATCTTATGATCAATCGCCGGACGCCATATTGGCAATTCGTGTTTCTAATTCACGCCACAAATTCACGTCGGCAAGGCATTTTATATTCTCAAGTAAGTTTGCCGCTAGTGTTAAAAAAACGAACACGAAAAATAAAACAAAAAAAACAAGCATATAATTAACAAGTTCAACAATATAATTACTCTTTCAAATCAGGTTCAAATATTTATTGTCAATTCTTCTTTCTGCATATCAACTGTTACATAATTACGAAGTCTGGAAATGGGCACAAACGTTACAAACAACATTCAGTGTTTTTCATCTTTAGTGTCAACTCTGTTTGCCCTTTCAAAGACAGACCGACAGTGTGGTGCAACTCAGGATGGCAAACCGACAACTCTTAATCACTCCCAAGTCCCAACACGAAGAAGAATGTCATTCCTCACACTCAAACTATGAATGACTGGCATGAGCCACCCTTGTCATCCCTCCAAACACGACTCTTACTGAATGAAACTAGATTTCTACTAACCCACGAATAGCCCCAAAAGATGGGTACACACAACAAAGAAAAAGTATTCTCCTAACCCTTTATATATGTAATAACAATAGCATGATCTGATGTGAACAGATCAAGTATGAAAAGCCAAAACCAAACACTATAAAACAGATAGACTAGGCACCCACAATATTATCAAATCAACTTCTTGCTTTCCTCCTCTTACCCTGTGTGAACGGATGAATCCCCTTGGATACTTCCTTTAGTCGGCCTCTTCACAGTCCCACGCTTTGAAGTTTCAAGATGGCGTCATCCTTCGCAGCTTCCACCGCCCCACATGGACTTTGAAAACCAAAATTCCTTATTTTCATCAACATATTATACCATTTCGATCATCCCCTCCCCTCTATAAATCTATTTGCACTGCATTCAATTCCTCTTCACCTACCTCATTGTAATATTCTTCTCGCAACATTCTTGCTCTCTGGTGCACTTTTTGATAACAGCCACCATGACCATGAAGCTCTCCCCTCTTCTTGTTCTTCCTTTCCTGATCCTCGTCGTCGTTGCCGGCACGGCTAATGCTCGACCGTTGAGTCCATTTTTTAGTGAGATCTTCACTGGTCTATCTCTGGAGGCAATCAAGGATGCGGGGCCGAGTCCTGGCGACAACCATGCTAAAATTAATGGGTATTTTCTTGGGGGGAAGAAGGACTCGGCAGGTCCAAGCCCTGGGGACAACCATGCTAAGATCAATGGCTTTGTTCTTGGGGGAAGGAAGGACTCCGGACCAAGCCCTGGTGAAGGTCACTCTTTTGTTCATGGCGGAGGGGGGCAAGCTTGAGCAAGGCGGTAGATAGCATGCAGCTTGCATTCGTGATTGAAGATGACTGCCTATACTTATAATAGATGATCTTATTGTTTTCATTTTTTGCATAGAATTGTGTGTAAGATAGGTACAATGTTTGTTAATTTCATGATACGTTTATTTTTTAGGCACATTGACGATCATGAAAAATTAAGGTATGGGTATTGCCCATCTTGTGTGGTTTTGGTATATAGACACATAAATTGTTGGAATTGATTTTGAAATATTTTGAAATAAATTAAGTTGTAGCAAACATGTAAAAGCCATACAAGTAAATTTGTGTGTGTGTGTGTGTGTTAAATTAGGGATTGTCTTGAAAAAACGTAAAAGTCACACAAAATATAGATATAAGAATTGGTTTTCTTTTATGTATTTTCAGTTGAATATTGTTGCATTATACGTCTCCTATGATGTTATACTAATGCTTATTATCATGCGAATATTATGGCATTATGATTAACTGATCGTTCATTCAATCAAATGAACAGCTCATGGTCAAGCTATTACTTTAGTTGTTATTATCAAGCTTGTTTCATGGTAAGTAGGGATATGTATGGCTTAAACTTAAACTGAAGAGATTGATTATAATAATTGAATTATTTTTTTATTGTATTATAATTGCTGAATATCTAAACTTTTAATCGCCACTTAATTACTTCTGGATAATCTTCTTATTAATAATCTGATTCACTTCAAACCCGAGTAGGTTCCACCCTTCCCACCCGATTGGATACTACAACTAATGCAAATGAAGGGAAAATACCATATATATATATATATATATTAAAGTAGCATAATTTTGAATCTAAAATTTAAGGCAAATAAAAAAAAATTTATCTCAAGGTTTTAGGATACATTTTTAGAGAAAACCTCATACTGAATCAGAATAGACCAAACTTATATACAATGTATAAGTTCTAAAAACTATTATTATTTGAATACCCGGTTCCAAACTAATCAAAACCTTTCTTATAATTAATTAGATTTTCAAAAGTCAAATATATATATAGGTTATTTATTCGAATATTGGCATCCAAATACCTTACCTACTTATTGTTAAAATATTAGTTTCTTTTTCCCACGTAAAATTTGACCGTTCAACCTGGCTAATCAATGAGCTGGAATATGAAGACTTTTACCGAACTTGCAGATTTCTTTGCGGAATAGAGGCTCATCGAATCTCCTGAATGGAGTCCAAAGAGATCCGGTGGACTTGTTACACAATTATATTAAGAAATATATATATATATACACACACGCGATTAGATTGATCATGAGATGCAGAATACGTATTTCGAGGTATAGAATACACGTCCTCATGCCTGGTTAAATTAAGGGTTATGTGGGATCAAACACCTTTGTAAAGAAATTGTATGAGTAAAATAAAAAATATAAAAAAATATCATAAGGAAACACATAAAAAATTTTTACGAGATTTATTAGAGTTTAATTTGAATATCTAAGTCAACCTATGATTACTTTATAATCACAAATTTATTATTATTTTTTATTTTTATAAGCTATGCTAAGATAGTGAATTTTGCCGCCTTTAATAACTTTGATTCTCATACCATTGTTTGCCTCCTTATGGTCTTTAAATTTTTAAAATAACTCCACCGCTATGTCTGAAGCGTCGAAAAATGGTAAGGTTACAAGTTTTGCTTCGATCCGAGATCGAGAAGGCTTTGAAACTTTTATTTTAAATGCGGTGGCATACACATGCCATGATCTTTTTTGGGTGCGCCAAGCTTCAAGTTGCGAACAATATGCCGGTTCAAACTCTTGATTGTGACGGGTATGACTCAGTCTCGGTCTCGGTCTCGGGCAGTCGGGTCAGCAATTTTGCTCCAATCAGCAACTTGCTTACAAAAATTCGGTAGGACTCCACCCAAAACTGAATATCGTGCTATGGTTGTCACTTTGGGCACGGGGGCCCAGGGAGGAGGTTGTGAGAGTTGATTGGAAAATAGTCCCGAAGTTGGCCTCTCACTGCTATTTTCTGCTCCGATGTACTTCTTTTTGGGTGATTTTCTGACAATGAAAGGATGACCTGACAATGACTCTCAATTGTGCCTCGTTATCGATTGTGAGGGGGATCTTTTGTTCGTAAGGTTGTAGCCAGAGACGATATGTGCTAGTTGGACAGAGGTTGTTACAGGTTCTTCTAAGTGAGGGTGGCCTTGTCAGTGGTGGTTCTCGGCTGGGTAGTGTCAGGGGCACTCCAAGCTCAGAAACGATGGGTTGAGGTGTAGCCAGAAAGATTCTCCGGCAAGGGGTTTCAGCGAGGGGCTCCTCCCTTACACCTCTCTCCTTGTTTTCTTCTTCTTCTTCTCTTCTTTTCTCTTCTTTGCAATAGCAACGTCAAGCCCCCCTTTATGATAGCTATAGCACTGGATATTTATAGAACAAGGCTGCGACAATTGCTTCCTTGATTAATGCCACCACATCCAAACTTCCTATTTTCCTTCCAAATAGAGGGATTTCTAAAGTATTGCTCGTATCCCCACCCCCGAATCTGGTACCTATTTTTACTAATACATCACAATAACACAAAGAGGTGATCACATGTATGAGCATGCATGGCCGGTTGAGTGTGCATGAGCTCAATCGGTGCGCATGCATGACGATTGTTTAGGTTAGGACTTAATCATTGCCTACGATAAGGTTGACCAAACATCAGCCCCCTTGCTGATTTTTTGCATGATTTAGTATAGAAAAATCAATGAAAATATCACCCAACTAGATGACCTAAAAAAGTCACAATATAATCAATTGGACAACTTTGCGACTTTGAATCATTTTTTTATTTTATTTTTTTATCATAACTTTTTTTCTATTTTCAACCATTTTTTTGCATTTTGTTTTCTTTTCTTCTTTGTCTTTTCTTTTTGCATTTTTTTGACAATTTTTTTCTTCTCAAGCTAAGTCTCCAGATCTATACTTTTTTATCTTGCTTTGAAGATTTGGGTGACAACGGTAGAAAAAAGTGTAACAGCTTTCTTTGGCTTGTGACCAGCAGCCTAGTCAATATTCATAATCTAACCCACCATCTAATACGAAACCAGAAGCCTCTAATACTATTTATAAGAATCCGGCCTAAAATGTAACATAATGAGCTAAGTCATTTTTTCAAAAGTGGTTAATCAAGTTAAAGATCTATAATCTATTTTCACTTATAAACATGATCTTATCCTATTAGGTATTAGATGTGACATTAAATTGACGGATCTCACAAAAAATTCTTTTTTCTCTCATTTGTGGTTTTTAAAAACTCTGCTTCAGGATGGCAAGCTTCTTTAGCTAAAAGCTTGCATTATACCTACTTTTTCTTACATGGTCCCGAGGAAACCTCTCTTTCATCACTTTCTAGTATTTGTAGATTTCCCTGTTACATCACTTTCAACAAAATGAATTTTGATTAAAGCCCCCGACATCGCCTTAGATATTGTCTCACGTGGTAGACTTTGTAGCATTGGTGAGACAAAAATGTGGAGGCAAACAGCTAATCCATGACTTGTGTTGAACTCCTCTTACTCTTCGAGTGCATTCATCAAGTTTTCATTGCTGGTGATTATGATAAGGTATCTCAAGTTTTGACCAAGTAGGCATTTAATTGCAAGAAGGGCGCTTGTTCTAAATGTGCTCGAGATTCAGGAGACAAGATCTGAGTAATAAGAATCACAAATAATTGCAACAAGCTGTGTTTAGCCACCAATATAATATCATTTCCTTCCTCGGATCATTATATTTTCGCCAAAATTGCACATCAAATGGAACTCAACTCTTTTATATTGCACTTCTTCTTGAATTGATCCCTTTGGAACAACTTGAGCTTCCATCTCCTCTTTGAGGAGCTCCTTTCCTTCTCGCACTCCTACGACCGATGTTGATGACACCGCCATGACTTAGATCTTGGTAGTTGTGATCTCTATGTCTGCATTCTTCTTTTCTTCGTCTAGCTTTTTTCTCTTCTGAGACTTCATCGATGAATATAAGTGGCTCACCGTCATTACATTAGCACTTGAAGCTTTGTATTTGATCTCACCTTTGTCAAACAATTCTTAGATCTTTTCCATCAATTTTTGACATTTTACCGTCAGGTAGCCTAGCCTCAGGTGAACTTGACAAAAGTTTTCCTTCTTCTTATCTTTTAGCTTCAGTAGATTTTCTAGAGTCTATAGTATGATCTTCCCTTTGCTCTTCAACACGTAAAATAATTTATCAGTATCTCCAATGTTGAAGGTGGAATTTTCAATATTCCTTCATTCACGTTGTTGTCAAGACTCTTAGGGTACATCTCTTGGACTTTTACTTTAGTTCTTCATATTCATTTACCACTCATGATCCATGTAACTAAGTTAAGTAACTACATTAGTTGAAGCCCATTCATTGTAAAATTCTTTAACTTAGTTTAACATCTAATAACTATTGGGGTAAAATCCTATTTATAAGTGAGAATGGATTATAAGTCTTCAATTTCGGTTAACCATATTTGAAGTGATGTGTAACGACCAGCCCATTCTGAGCCACGAGCCAAGTGTTATTATATGAAACCAAGTGTCTCGTAAATTAATTTTTTTATTAATTATCAAGATTTTAAAAACTATGACATAAAATATAATATAATAAATGCTCAGAATAATCTAAGCCCTATGAATCGAACCAAAATCCTTCTGCCATGCAAACAATCTAGAAAAAAAGGTCCAATAACAAAGTCCTCCAGCTATCTCGACTCTACCCATCCTTCCATGCTCATACCTGCGGAGGCAATTTCGCATTCGTGTTACAACACTAAGTTATATAATTACAAGAAAAAAATTAATACATTCCATAACATCATTAATTCAACTTTTAGTGATTATGAGCCTATGTTGAACTCTTAATATGCTGAGAGGGTGGCCGCCCATCCAGCTACAATCTCATGTATGTGCACACACGCTACGTGGCCCTCGGCCTGTAGTTATCGATATTTGTCATTAACTCACCCTCTCGGTATCACAAGTGCATAATGAGTCGTCTTACACCACTGTGCCCTGTCACCCCTTTTGGCATGGGGCAAGTATTTAATCTTTCAAAAATTTTAAGGATGTTGCCCTGTGTTAAACTAAACCAATTATTTGACCCCGGTTGCGCTCAGCACATGGTGGTCGAATATGGCTTAGGCCGGCCAAGACTCCCACATAGTAATTTTTTTTAAGGTTGTTTCCCCGTGTTAGACTGAGCCAATTCTTTGACCCCAATTGCGCTAGTACATAGTGGTCAAATGTAGACTCAGGCCGAACAAAACTCCCACATAGGAATATATAACATTTCGAGTAATTATATGAATATAAAATTTTATTGAAGCACTCACAAGTACGACATGTGATCCTAATATGAATGAAATTTCTCTAAAGTTTTCCCTTTGTGAGCCAAATATGCTCACAAACTATCAAGTTAATATTTTATTTAACAATCAACAGAATTCTCCTTTAAAGAAGAATATGTGTAGAATTCAAGAAGGCACTACATTAAATTTTATTAATATGTGTAGAATTCAATAGTCACTACATTAAATTTTATAGAAAAGTATGTAATCACATATAATTATATTAAATACCAATCATTTGTGTGATAACGAAAAGTTTAAAAAATTGACTTTTCAATTAATACAAATGGGTTTCAAACCCAAAAATTTAATAAATAAAACTTATTTAAAACCATTGTACTGGTACCTTAAAGGTTATAATTGATAATTTATGATATTAATTTTTAAGATTTAATTTAATTAAATATTATTTACGGTTTGTTCTAAGATTTACAAAACCTTAAATAAAATAACCTAATTATTTTTTTCGGGGTTTTACAAGATGACTTAGGCCCAATAGTTTCCACTTTGGGCTAGGTTCTTACCGATGTTATCAGAGTAACTTAGGTTTGCGTTAGGACGTTGGCTACATTATCGGTTACGAGTTAAAAAGGATGTCGTTTAGGGCTACCAATGGACCAAATATAGAAATTTTAAGGACGAAATTTTCTAAGGTGGGTAGATTATAAAATCTTTCAATTTAGTCCTACATATAATATATATTAGGGTAAAATCTTATTTATAAGTGGAAATGAACTACAAATTTTCAATTTCAATTAACTACTTTTGAAGAAACGACTTAGGTTCATTAATTTACACTTTGGTATGGGCCGTTACATTTATTCTTTGTTGAAGCCAAAGTTCTATTAAATTCTTTATAGATCAACATTTTTTCAAAGAGTTCTTCAAAAGTATTGTATTGTGCACCACTTAGGAACCATGTAGCTAGTCCAATATTCATGACACCTTTTCACAAGTTATTTGATCTCTGGAGTCTTCTTCATTTGTGATGATAAACTTCTAAATCTTTTTACATATGCAACGAATTCTTCACCTGACTTTTTTCGACATTACCTTAAGTGCTCAATCTTTATTAAAATCTCCATTGACTAAAAATGGGCGGTAAACTGCTCGATGAGTTCCTCTCACGAACTAATCGATTTGGGTGGGCAATTGTAGAATCATCTCATTGCGTTGCTGCTGAGGTAATTTTGGAATTGTTGTAGCTTTAGCTTTCCGTTTGTCGTCTCCATCAAACTTTGTCAAGGTTGGGTGCTTGTACTTCTTGGGCAATGCCTTGGAGTGAACTTCATCTGCTAATGGTTGGAGGCGCTTGGTTAATTCATTTGATTCTTTTTATTTATTTTCAATCAAAGCAGTGATAAGTGCGATTTGTACGTCCATTTCGGCTTTCAACTCTTCATTGTCAAAGTCTAACATTGATGCTACTAGCATGGTTGGCAATTAGGCTTGTGGTTGGCTTGTAGGCAAAATTGTAATAGAAATTGGCATTTGACTTGTTAGCATTGTTGGCGATGCCGTTGGGATAGGCATCGTTATTGTGATTAACAATGGAAACACCATAAAAGATGGTTGTTGGGAACATGCATGGTCATATACTAGTATGAGTATGACAACTAATAGTATGGTGGTTGTAGAAGCCATGAAGAGTGAAGGCACGGACAAGACTTGTTCTGACTTGATTGTGATATGTGAAAGTGTTGCGCCCAAATCTTTTCAGGTGGTGAAATTGATGTTGTAGATGCTTGGTGGATAGACACAATACCTAAACTCAAAGAAAAATTGTTAATTTCATGAGGGATAATGTGATCCCTCAATGTTGTCGCGGTTGTTTCTGTTGCAGGGAGTTAGGTTGACGCAATTGGGTTTACAGAGGTTGAAGTCATCTGTTTGGCCTGGTGGAGTTGGTTTATTGTTGGACATTGTGTGGGATGGCCGTCTTCTTGTCTTGACAAGCTCCATCTTCCATTCATTGCATCCGTTTTTCACTTTGACAGAGTCTCTCATTAATCGCTTGACTTGGTACTTGTCCTTCGCTGAGCTGATTTGTTGAAAGTCAAAAGTACTAATTTGGCCTGTGAGGGTGGTTCATCTCTTCATTGCTTCGAATACTTAAGTCTTATGGTCTTAGTATGTTTCTGCTTGGAGAAATTTTTCCTTCATTTCTCTCATTCAGCGTTGCTGTGAATTGTTGGATTCTTTCACACATATTTTCCGTTATGTACTGGTTTGCTTCGATGTTTCCTTCAAATTGGGTTCGTTCTTCTTAGAATTGAGCTTATGTGGATGGATCATCTTCATTAACACTTCTTTGTCACACTACATTCCTCATCTATGATGCTATTGCTTCTTGCTCGCACAAATCTTCAAGCAACACCACTACCTTCTAGCCGGTCCCCAGTGGATTCTCCAATATGTTCAGACGAGATATTGTTCCGCGGCACTTGCTTCGTGTTGGGTTGATTTAAAAATTTGGTGGGACCAAAGAACAAGGCTCCAACAATTGCTTCCTTGATTACCGCCACCAAATCAGAATTTCTAGACTATCTATTTTCCTTATCCTCTTCCCAAACCTGGTAATTATTTTTACCAAGTCATTTCAATAGCACAAAGAGGTGATCACATGTGTGAGCATGCATGGGCTCAATCGGTGCATATGCATATATATATATATATTCGTTCCTATGCACTACCATGTTTAGCAGCGCATAGGAGCGCATAGTCGGTGCATATGCACCGCCGACAGCCTCGCCACCTCCGTCACCTTCATCACCACCGACCAGCTCTGCCATCGTCGCCTCTCTGTCCCTTTCTTTCCCCTACCTTGTTCGCCGCCCCTCCCTACTCTGTTTCGTGGAGCGCTGCCAACCTCGGCACAGCCAGTGTCGATGCCCCCATCTTGTCGTCAACCCTCCTTAGAGGTGGAGCAAGAGTGGGCATAACTGGGGCGGCAATAGCGGCGAAAGGAGGGAAAATGCCGATATCGTGCTCGAGATCAAAGTCGGATGGGTCAAGGAGGACGCCAGCATAGAGGAGCTACGGTCGAGCGGCAAAACCGGCAAGGGGGAGGGGGGAGCCGGGGAAAACAAGGGGGGGGAGGGGGGAAACACGGGGGTGGGGTGGTGGCTAGCACTCCTATGAACTGCCAAAGAGGGCAGCCCATAGGAGCAAATATATATATAGATGCTTTGATTTCCTCCCCCGTACAATTTCAGCATAGTACACTATTCCACTAGCTTGAACATTTTCTAACCAATATGCATGGGAAGCATGTTTAGCTGCCGAAAACCCTATTTTTTCGCATGCACGAGACAAGTCTTGTTTAAGGAACCCTTACATGCTTGCGGTACGTACCCTTGGAAAATAGAAGTTCGGATGTTCTTATATGTGAGCATATAAAATGGGATCAGTTGACAACAAAAAATCGCATGCATTATAATTTGGATTTCCTAATTTAGTAGAAGGGATGATTTAGTGAGCATGCAGCTAAAGCTTCTTTCACGCAAGTGTTTTGTCAACTAATGAATTGGCGACAAATTACAATTAGAAAATTAGGCATACTTTACCAAAACAATTGGAGATGGAGAATTATGGTTATATTGCTTGCCACTTCTCCCTACTTAATAAGAAAGGTTCATTTCATTTTGCATATAAGACAGAGCTATTGATCACTTTTTTTGTGGGAAGTTAGGCACGCATGCAGTAGAATAGCTTTTGCTAAGCAACTGTACTTAATTAGTTGATTAAGCAAAGCCAGATATGTGGCTGTTGATGAAGCGTGATCAATAATATGGTCAACTTCTAGGACTTCATTTTACTTGAAAAAATAAATTAATTCACTTCTAATCAATGCTTACTTTGATCTTTCCATCATCTGTATATATTTAATTCCCGTCTCTCTACAATATTTCTGAAATACTTAATTATAATATCTTTACATTCTATTGCGAAAGCGGATCACTTAACCCTTTTCCTGGCTAAAAGGATATAGATTAATGGTTTGATTAAAAATTGAATAAGGAACTATCTTGAAAAAGATTGAGTAGTGAAAGGATTTAGTAGTAACTATGAATTATTATAAACAAAACACAATAATGTTATTAAATTAATTATAGCTAGGTACATCAATTTGGACTCTTGGACAAGTGCTTATGTTTAAAATTAATAAACTACATTTTCATTGATAAATTAACTTTAAACCCTTGACCACTTTCTATCAGGATTGTCCAACACTTCTTAAGTTTCCATTGGAAGAGACGACTCCCATACGCAATAGAAAACATCAAGTATAATCCTAATCTCACTTTACATGTCAGACCAAATTAAAGGCTTTTAAGTAATATATATTATATACGCAAATCACAACTAAGATAGGCTTACACACATCAAAACTGCCAATTTTTGCTTCCCAAAAGTCCAACACAATCTTTGAATGCCCACACTAAGTAGAAACAACACAGAAAGCTACGAACCACTTGCACCAACTTTCGGCATTCTCAACTACAATCTTCTCCTTCCTTTCACCATCTTGTTAGGCTTTGCTTGTCCTCTACTCTTCTCCCTCCCCCACTGGCCACAGCTACAAATGGTCAATTGGGTACTGTATCAAATTTGTTACTATTAGCAAAGTTTCGCTTCCAAGAAACCAGAAGCAAATTAGACAATTCAAAGATATATTCTTCTCATATATTTTGTTGGCGCCGCCACGCGAGACCTGTTGAACATCAAATTACTACAAATTAGATATTATCTTTTTGTTTGAACTGCAAAGCTTAATTGATAATTAGGTTGATGAATTTTGAATATATTTAAAGACAGAGAGATACTTCTTGGATGGCTCTTTCTACTCCCCTTCTAAATTAGTCATAGAAATTACTTAACCAACTTCATCTCATTTTCCTTCCAATATCTTAATATATATATATATATATATATATATATATGCATGGTTCATATTTTTTAAACGTGCTCTAATGAATCTTCAAGTCAAACCCACCAAAGCTCTATATATACACATGCATCCTTTGCATGGGCTTCCCATCCTTGACCACTCTCTAGACATTGGAGTAAGCTTGGCATATATCATACCTTCATTTATATCAAGACCACCCAGCATAGTCATGGGCGTTACAAAGGTGCAAACACTTCTCCTTCCACAATTGATCTTCCTCTTCTTGATCTGCATGAGCTCATCCTTCTTGGTGCAATCTCGGCCATTGCCACCTAATTTCTTCCACTTGGATGGGATGAGGAACGCTGGCGGCAGGCCGAGTGGCGACGGCCATGGATTTGACACTCTCGGTGGAACCAAGGAAGCCGGGCCAAGCCCAAAAGGCCCCGGCCACAAGTACGTCGTCGCAGGAGATCTGGGAGGGATCAAGGATGCCGGACCCAGCCCCCGCGGGGACGGCCACGCCTATGTGAATGGTGTTTCTATGGGGGGATCAAGAATGCCGGCAGGCGCGGCATGAAAGAGCTGAAAGCTTGAAAAGATCACAGTAACATAAGGCTTGAGAGTAGATGTAATATTGCATATGTAATGTGTAAAGAAATTTGATTTTGTAGACACTACAAGAATTAAGTATGGATTGGTTGCATTCATTTCATTTTTTGTGAATTTTGTGAATTGAGCATTTTTTCTTCAATTTTCGAGACAAATGTATTGATCCCAGATTTTTTTAAAAGAAATGCTTGCACTTATCGTACGTAGTTTAAAAACTTAGGGGCACGGAAACTTACTGGCTAGCTATATATATGAACTACAAGTGAGTACGTTCATATTTCAAGTTTCGGTAAGAGCACCATTCAATTTGTTTGGCCAAACCAATTCATTTTCTTTTAAGCATAGCCGAGGCCCAAAAGTCTCTCAAAAGTAATAAATAAAAGAAATCATGGACAGGAACATAGTTTTCCTGATAGAATAGAGAAAAAGGCAATGCTGCAAGCTTTTTCATTTGTGATAAGACTTGACTATCTTCAGGGCATGTAAAATCAATCTTCTTATTGATACACTGCCATCGATTTAGTCATAGAATTATGTTTGACATTTTTATTTTTGGATGTCATGACTTAATGCGGTAATCCAATATTGTTTTATATCTTGAATTTCCACTGGGGACCAGAGCAGTATATATACTTGGGGACCAGAGTAGTTTTTATGCTTGTACAATATTGATGTAGCTCATTTCATGAGATAAGTAATAATCAGTTGTAGAAACCTGGCACCTATCTTCTTTTGTTCCGAAGGACAAGATCACCTTATCCTAGTCCAAATTTTACAATTAATTAGTTGTTTGGTAGTCGATGAATTGAAGGTGCTTTTGCTTCTGCCTTTTCTGATCATTATTGTACGGGAAATGTGCACCAGTGTGTTGTGCAGAAGGTGAGTCTGCTAGATGGTTGATGGCACATATAGTAGATGCAAAATGATATCGGAAAAGCTAAGAATTATTAAGCCTAATGGCCCCAAAAAGGGACTTGTAATAGGTGTTATGGGTCTCTTAATCTAAAAGCTAGTTTAAAGAATAAAGGTTTTCCACTAGCATATATACAAGTCACCAATACATTTTACTACCGATGTTGGATAAACCCAACAACCTCTCTTTACTCATCGGGCATTCTCTGAAACTATTATTATCTGACAATTTCTCTTAAATCAAACGGCACCCATTAAGTGGAACCCATGAATCCACAATAGACGTAGGTAAATACAGATCCCATCTGGCTCTAATACTATTGAAACAAGCAAAAAAATTATACAACTCACACAATTAATAAAATAAAATACAAGTTAATACCCACAGGATAAAGAAATGTGAGAGAAAAAAACACTTGATATAGGGTTTAATATAACAAGTAATATCTAGAAAGTAGGAAGTGGTTTTGCCCACTAACCATGTGTGCAACTACTCTTCCTGTAAAATAGGAACCACAAAGTAAAAATTAACTAAATCACTCCTGTAGCAATCAGTTTGAAAGAATATTATCCTCCTTTAATGGCCCTTAACAAGTCACCAATACCTTATACGATTGATATGGAGTAAACCTAACAAAAATTAGATTTAAATATATATAATTATCTAAAAGAAAAGGTTGTGATTGGCACTCCTAGTTTGCAGTATTTAAAACTAGGAGGGTACCCGAGAAGTGGCATGTACTTGGTTGAAGAAGATGGCATCTCTTCATGAGGTCCACCTCTGCTTTGCCTCTAAATAAACCTACGGTCTACAGAGTGAAGCAAAACTAAGAACAAGCATTGTAATGTGCTGCAAGTCTGCTGAATTAATTATTTGTCGAACATTGTGTTTCTTTCTACTATGTGTGCTTATAGTTATTATACCTACAAGTTAGGGAAGCAAGGATTTAAGAATCCATGCATATTGCAGGATAGTATTAGAAGCTTAAATTTGTTGCATTGTGTATTTCATGTATTTCTCTTAACTTCTTGATTGAAAGACACTTAAATTTTTCTCTAAACTTTCCTGGAAGCACGGATTTGTGAATCCATGCATATTGCAGGATAGTATTAGAAGCTTAAATTTGATGCATTCCTCGATTTAATGTTGTGTATTTCATGTATTTCCCTTAACTTCTTCATTGATAGACACTTATATTTTTCTCTAGAACTTTCCTGTATCTTCATTAAGGTGCATTCTATTGCTAGATATCATTTTCACTTGGCAAGCTCTTTATGTTCCTATCATATAGTGGCGAGGCTAATTAGCATGCAAAAGCAGAGGTCAAGGTTTGAGATGGGCCTAGAAGATAAGTGATGGTAGAATAATTCCCTGCTTATTTGCTATATCTCAATCAGCATAGTTCGAAGTTTGAACTCTTTCGATTGCTTGATTTCAAGTATTTGGAGATGCAATACGTTGGCAAAAGTTGAGAACAAGTTGGGCTTGAGCATGACGCTGCCAAGCCTTCAATCATCAATCCCTTCAATAACCTAAGTACCCAACACACGAAATACCATATTCATTTCGCTGCCCATATTCTTATTGATTAAACATTGCTCGAACTACGATAAAAAACTTGCTCCAACTTAAGATTTAAGTCATTAGTTAGATTTCTTTGCCAGCCTAAACTTAACTCTCATCAGTATAATAGAAATTTAACTCTTTCTTCCTCAGTGGCTTGTCACTTGCTTTCCTCAACATCCAAACCAGGTTTTCTTTTTTAACCTGCAAGTATTTACGTCCCCATACTTAAGACATATTGATTAGGCTCCCAATACGTACTAGCAACTGATTCACAGCCAAACCGCCCATCCCACCAACTCGGAATTTGAATCAGGCAAAAAAGATTATGCAGTTGGGCCGTTACAAAACACCCACACTTTTTGTGGCATGGGGCAGGGCATTCATATATTGCTTTTGCTCACTAATCCAAGTCATTAATCCCACAAATCGCTCAAAAAATGGTTATAACTCTGTTGCAGACCCTAACCAACAGAAACAACAAACCATTCCAACTCACTAATCTAGTTCAAAAACTTGCGTTTGCAAATTCATGAAACAAGCTTAAAACATAGATTTTGATAAAGACAGAAGAGTGTTAAATGCATGCTTCTTGCCTAATTGATCTCATCTCTGGTGAACAAGACACAGAGATTATGAAACACGAACAACAACAACAACAACTAGACTTGGTGTTCTGCCCATCTCTGATCTCTCCATCATTATATTCACCTTCACTGGTTTGATCTTGCTAGGTTCTGTACAAACCTTAGAAAACCAAATGGATACCAAAAACAAAAAAGAAAGAAGATTTCTTCTTTTTTTGCTCAACGTGTTCTTCCTCAACCATCTCTCTCTACTCGATCTTGCTGATCCCAATCCTCTTCACCACCGAGTTCCTCAACGCCTCCGCTTGGAAGCACAGACCGCTCTGCTTCAACCCCATCATGTAGCTCCTCACCTCCTTCCTCACAACCTCTTGCACCGCCGCTAGAAACTCCTCGCTGTACCCTCCCCGCCGCTCGCCGTATCCGACGCAAGCGGGCACCAGCGCCGTCGCCGACGCCGGCGGCCGCGGGGGAGGAGCGGGGCCGCCCGATTGGAAACCTCGGAGGAGTCGACCCCGGGGAGGGAGAGGGTGAGCGAGGTCTCCGGCTCGTCGGAGGCCGACGACGACGCCGCCGGCGAGGACCCCCCGTGCGTCGCGCTGGAGTCGCTGAGCTCGGACTCGCCGGGGCTGGCCGGGCCGAGCGAGAGCCTGCCCGTCGCCGCCCGCTTCGCCGGCGGCGAGCCGTCGCCGTCGGGCTCCGAGGCGGCGTGGGAGGTGGAGCACTTGCGCTTGAGGGTGGAGTTCCAGTGGTTCTTGATGGCGTTGTCGGTGCGGCCGGCGAGGAGGCGGGCGATAGTCGCCCACTTGTTGCCGACCTCGGCGTGGGCGCGGGCTATGGTGTCGTCCTCTTCGGCGGTGAACGGCCGGTGCTCCACCTCCGGCGAGAGCTGGTTGCACCACCGCAGCCGGCACGACTTACCCGACCGGCCGGCGATGGACCGGCTTATCAGCGACCAGTTCCTCGCCCCGTGCTTCTCCACGAGGCGGTGCAGCGCCTCGTCCTCCTCCGGGCTCCACGGCCCCTTCACCCTATCCGCCGCGGGCGAGGTCGTCGGCGTCGGCGTCGGCGTCGCCATTGCCGGCGAGGGTGTGAAGAGGAGTGATGGATGGTTGGGTCGGGTAAGTAGGGGGAGGTGGGCGGTGGTTTATAAGGAGGGGGAGGTGACCGGCGAATGCCGGTAAACCGGTTGAATCGGTAACAGCTGTCGACGACCACGCGTCCGGACTCGACGCGCGTGGCTTGTTTTTGTGAGAGATCCTATTTGGTTTTTTTTATGTACGCCTTTATGGTAAATTTTTCCCACACCCCATTCTTCTAATTTTGTTATTTTTTTTATTAATGACAAAAGTAACATTCGGAGTAATTCTATTACTCTATTTTCAGTAATTTTATTTATTTTAATAAAATTAAATTTATCTATGCACTTTTTATTTTTTGAAACAATTGACGTAAGTTAATGGATCAAACTTTTATTTCAATAATAGCTACATTTTTTTAATTTATATCACATATTTTGTTTTTTAAAATTTTTATTCTAGTCAGGACTAACTCACTGTTTTTAAACCAATGACAAATATATCCTACAAGTCTATTCATGTTAGAAAGAAGGTGGGTTATAGAAAAAAATTTCATTGTTGATTAACTTTATAAAATTAAAAATATTAATTAATAAACAATGAATAAACTTTAAGATTTAAGTTATTATTCAGGTACAAAACAAAATTTGAAACTTAACAAAGGTTATCAATTTTAAGAGAATTCCACACCTCATTTTGTTTCAACATATTTGTAACTTTGAAAAAAAATTAAAAGATATTATCACCCATTAGCCATAGAATTCATGGAAGGTATAAAAACAAAAAAAAATTAAAGCTCAGTCAAGGGTATTTATATTACAAAATTTAAGAGTCAAAATTACCTAAATTAGATAAAATACTATATGTAAAATAAATATTAGAGATCTACTCATATTTGATAAAAATTTAAAGTTTTGGTTAAGTGTAATTGAAATGTTTGAAATATGCCTACTTACAATATTTTTCATAATTTTGTGAAATAAATATTTTACTTTAAATTTGACTATTTTTTTAGTAATATATATATATATATATATATATATGATAGAGTGGGAATTTTTTTTCAATGTGAACTTTGTAAAAGTACGATGGCTATTAATTTTTTATCTAACGATTTAAATTAAGGAGTTATAGATGAATAATTATAAATAATTGCATCAATAACTACTTATATATAATTACCTAAATGTGAAACACTAGACAAAAAATTCATGACTATAATTAAAGTTCATAAAGCTCACAAATAAAAAGGATTTATTCTCTATTATCAAACTCACTGAACAAACATAAAAAAAAAATTAGCGTGAAAGAGGACATTTAACCATAAAAAAATAAATACTGTTTTAATCACAAAGATCTCCCATAAAATTTACACTAAATATTTTTATTATATACATAGATATTAAAAAAATCGTCAATACTTTACAAGTTCACAAACAGTATAATTTACCCTTACATAGAGAAAATAAAAACATACTGAAACCATTTAATTAAAATTTTTTATTATTTAAAACCAATTACTATTTAAGTGAATTTTTTAATAATATATATATATATTTACATAGATGTGAAACAGTGCTAAAATATAAATTTGTGAATTGTGGAGCTGAGATGGTGATGTGGGGGATAAAGAGGAGGGCAGTTGCTAAACCGGAAGAGGATCAATTTACTGCTATCCTGTCCCAAGCCAGCCTGTCCAACGCCTACCTCCCGCCGACACCTGCCCGTTTTCCCCATAATAAAAACGGCCAAAACCGCTGTACGGTCCTCCTCCGATCCCACCTCCCCCGATCCTTCCCTGCCTCCCGCCCCTCTTCCCTTCCAACATTTTTTTAATATAAACTTAACCCTCGTTTTTCAAATGCCACAATAACGAGCGTATATATGCACCATCGTAACGTCGCTCGGCCATAATAATTATGCCCCATCCCTTCAATTGTCGATTCTAGCAGTGGGCGAAAAGTTCTCCCGTTCTGAAATTACCCAAACAAGGGAACCGCCCATCTATCTTCTTGAGAAAAAAATTTGGTGTAAAACTCTCGTTCAAACAAGAGTGCGCCGTGCCAATGATCTACATCTCACGGTGTCAAATATTAGTTATTTTACTCACCTTTATTTTACCTGTCACTTTAATTTGCACTTTTTTAAACGTTTTGATGACTAATGTTAGTGTTAATTTGGTTCCTTTTTTAGCAGGTTCGTTGTAAATTGCTCGAGTGGTTTTGTGGCTTCTTGGGTGGGGCGGGCCTAGGTAGGGGGCATGGGAGTTTGCAAGTTGGGGATGAGATTTTTTTTTCGGGTACATGTACATCTTACCTAATACAGTTGGCAAGTTTCTCTGGAGGAAAATTTGAAGATTGGGAGTCAATTTTTGACACGTGTTTACCTGATCCGTTTTTGTTTTGTTTTGTTTCTATTTCCATATCTCATATTTTATCAATTCCACCTGATCTCTGTAAGTCTAACCACACTTAATTCTCAAACCAAATTGGGTCCAACTCTTTTAACTCAAAATAAACGAATTGATTTATAATTAATTATTATACTGAACTCGTCCAAACTGAATACAACTATAATTAACTAATAGGTCGTTCATTTGGTTGTAACGGCATAAATTTGTTATAATCATAAGAAGGCCACAAAAAAAAAACCTTCTAAAGTAACTTTTAGGAGTTACAAAGTTACAATTATGGAGAGTTTTGTCCAAACGTTCAAAAAAAAAGGGTCCAATTTTTTTATAAAAAAATATATTTTGTAATGTTTTTATATAAATTTCTGGAGAGTGCTCCTGTCAAAATATCTCGTTTAAATCCCTCCAATTAACCGTCCATGTCAACTCAAATAAAAGCCGGGGAGTCCGTTATCAGTCCGATTTGTAGGAGATGAAATGATTCGGATGTGGATGGACAAGAATCGGATCCGGACGCCGTTAACAAACTTCTTTTTTTTTTGATCCCAAGTTTGACCGTGCATGGGTGATGTCGACGTTGGGAGGGGCGCTACCGTCCACGTGCGGTTTCGAACGCACGTGAAGTCGGCCGTTGGGTTCGGTTCGGGGTGCAATGACGGGAATGCCCTCCAGGCTGTAAAGTGGGAGAGGACGAAGTTTCTGAGCGGCAAAACTGGCCATGAGAGGCCGTCGCCGGTGTCTGGCCTCTTGCATGTTCATCCATCTCTCTACGTCTTTGGAGGTTTTCAAAGAATGATAAGACTCTTTCTATATGATTTTCAAGGTGTTTGGTTGTTAGTTTGATGGAGGAGTTTGGAGCCAAGGACGTTGGAGTTTTTCTACAGGTGGGGCTCATTGTTTCATTTAAGCTATAGCTAGCAAGGTGACTGTGTCAATTCCCAGCCACCATTGACCGCCGTGCAAGTTGTTCAAGGTAGAGAGTACTGGGATTGAATAATTTGCCTACAAGCTGAGACTTCATCACAGAAGCATTATTTGTGTGGGGGAGTAATTCCTATAGTGCAAGGAGGCCAAGTATATAGAGTTTATTTGCTACTTGCTTAACATGGCATGAACATTTAGAGGGATAAATTGCCAGCAATGAGCTTGATTAATTAACATCTGGGACCTTCTCAGATTATTCAGGGCTCCCGAAAATATGGAGTTTGAATATTTCCAGGTTGCTTGATAACTACTCAAGATTAGACGTAATAAACTATTTCCCATTCTTATTATGCACTGGCCAAATTCTTAGAGATACTTGATATATAGTTCTACTTGCACATTGTACGTACGAGAAATGATCTCGATTTTTAGCCTACATCATTTATCAATATTATTTCCATAAACTAATTCCATATTCTCCTACATAATTTTAAAATTGATCATCATATGCAGCTCCTTGCTTCAAAACAAGCAAATTAAAAGATAAAGATGATGACGAATAAACACTACCTCACAGTTGTACTCAGTGAAAAATACCCATCAATCTTTATAAAAGAACACCCGTCAATCTTTATCTTACAGAATGATAATATATTTAATTCTTTTTAAAATTATTTTTTACCTTTAAAAATAAATATAATATGTAGAAAAAAAAAAGAAGAAGAAGATAAACGTGCCCTTCTAGAACTTTGCCCCACTCTTCTTCAAGTTCCGACCACTTCTCCGGGGCCCACCCAGTTGTCCTCGCCTCTTCTCCAAGGGCGGGGCCCACGCACGCCGGCCTACGTGGCACGTCGGTGTCGGAAAGTTGAAAACTGTTACGAACTTGCGACCGACAACCGAACACGAGACCCTCGTGACGTCATCGCGCCAGCTGTATATCACAAAAGTCGGACCCACCTTGGTTGATTCCCGAAAAATACGGAATTCCCGATCTCGGGATTCTCACTTGGTCGGGCGGCTCACGCTAAGCCCCTCCTCGCTAACCTACGCACCTCGCTCCTACCGTGTTTTTTTCCCCTTTTATTTATTTATTTTTTTCTGAGCCTCTCAATGTATGTATTGAGATCATTAAAATTATATATTTTAGTCTCTCTCACAAGCAAGCAAGCATGAGGCAACAGACAAAAGGTTGGATAAGATGAAGATGATCAAATTTCTTGCGACAGCAGTTGGTAAAACTACTATTGTGAGTGAATCTTGAGAGAGCATAATGAAGAGTGATGGAGTATGTGAGTATGTTTTAGTTTAAGAGATGATTGTCTTGCTAAAAAATACATATGTTAACCTTTAGTAATACAAAATTATTTATAAAAGAAGTTATAAAAATATGAAATTTACCTCATTTATAATTTTCCACGTAAAAAATAGTGATTTTTATTGTATATTCATATTTTGTATTTTAAGTAATAATAAATGTATTATATAATAGTGATTTTATTGGAGGCATCAACTATCCAGGTTCTTTTTATAAAAATGTACTACTAGACAATAATAACAAAGTATCTCTTTGTCTTGAATCAAATTTGATAGTCAGTATCTTACAATTTTTAAATTGTATTATTTGAGTTTATCCAATTTGAAATAGTTTGACATGATCGTGTATTTCTAAAACACATAAATCCTCAAATAAAAATCCTTCTTTTGTGTTTATTAATTGGGTATTTTTCCAATGGATTTCCATTGACATATAATTAAATTTTTACCTCTTATATTTATACTGAGAAAAAAAATCAAAATTTTAATCAATAAATCGACCTAGGTTATATATAGTTTAACGCTTTTTAAAAAATTGATGTAATCAATTTCAAATGGATTGCCATCCTTTTTGTATAAATATTTATTTTATTGCTTTGAGGAAAAAATATTCCTATATTATCACATTAATTAATTTTCTTCAGAGCCTTATATACAAGCGTTACAACTCATATATAACTTACATAACCTACACTTTTTATTTAGAGTAAGTTAGTTGGTATCAACTATTCAAAATTCATATATATTATATATATATATATATATAGAAAAATAAATAATATAGATAATTATAAATTTTCAAGTCAACATCATACTACTAACCATTTCATCTTAATTATGAAAGTAATTGTATTCAAAATTAATTTCAAAATATATATTAACTAGTGCATTTTTAAAAAATTCAAAAACTAGAGCATATTGATATATAAAAAAAGAAGATAAAAGTCTATCATCCTCTTACTTTTACACTCTACTTTTTGCACATATAAATCTTGTTTTTGTAGGTTCCACTAAAAATAATTTATATTAAATATATAACTTTTATAAATTATATGAGGTGAGGTGTAGTTTACCTTAATTTTTCTTCTTTTTTCTTTTCTTTTCTTTTCTTTGTCTTTTAAACCAAATAACAGCGCCACTGCATGCCAAAAACGAAGAGGGAGCGGAGCACGACAACTACTAGCACAAGTTAGAAGTACGCACGTGTGTATGGCCAGCGACGTCCGTTTGCCCATTTCCAAGCTAAATTTGTCTATGACAGTACGATTTGGTGGTCCGTCTAACTCTTAGGGCTGCAAATGGTTAGCCATTCACCAATTTATCGATTGTACCAACTTAAACGAAACAAATAAATTTAATGAAAGAATTATTCACCATATTCAGAAAATGGTAAAAAATTAATTAATTTAATTAAGCCAATTAAAATATAAATGATTACGATACAAGGCTTGATCAAAACCGTTTAACCGATTTCATTGAATATTATTATATTATTTTATAATTTTTATGAATAAACTTTAATTTTATCTCCTAACCTAGCCACAACCTTTAAATATGGACGTATATTTTTCTTTAAAGTATATTTTACATAAAATTGTTGTAATGATTGGAGCTTAAGATGTTGAAGTATCTTTTTGTTATAATTATAATATTAATTTACCTTAATTTAGATATTAAAAATATTATATATTTTGTGTGAGGCTATTTTGCCGTGATTATGGTTTTTTATTTTATACTTTATATAATTGTCTATTCTGACTGTTTAACTAATAACAAAACAATTAAAATTAAGTTATGCTAAATCCTTCTAAATTCGGTTATGGTAGAACTTCATAAATTTGGTTAACTGTTTGGTTATGGTTAATAGTGTGGAAATAGTTAACGGATATGGTAAATAGTATTGATCGAGCCATAACCGAGCCATTTACGACCTTACATCTAACTCTCTGTCCGGGTTGGCAATTGACAAGTGACTAAATAGTCTTGTGGTCCTGCTTTTGTTGTGTGTTCTCCCTATGTAGTATTATATATATGTACTAGTAAAATTAGATTAGGGAAGATTTTGTACGTGGCATAGATAAATTTTAATGAGATAGACAATAAAAATTTATTATCCTAGAGATAATTATTTTTAAAATTATCCTAATTGGCTGAGTAGACAGACTATGACAAATTAATTGTTTATTATTCTTATTTTTTTAATATTTTAATTAGTCAAATCTCTTATTTTTAATTTTTTAATTAATTAATAAATTAATAAGAGTAGATGGTACAATCACAAGATGAAGTATATTATAAATAAATTTTATAATTTTAGATTCTCAATGTGAGCTCCTAAACTAGTACATACAATATAAATAGAACTGTGATCAATGTATTTATTCATTACTCAATGTAATTTTTTCTCGAGTAAACTTCGTAATAAGTTTTTATTTTAGCTACAGACACATTAATCAACAGCTGTACACCATTAAACGCATCCAATATACTTTTTAGACTGTAATAAATAATAATTATTAATCATTTATATTTTATTCGTGTTCAAATAGAAATATCTATCATGAATTTGCTATCTATCTATCATGAATCGGAGAAATTAAAAAAGAAGAAGAAGAAGAAGAAGAAAAGAGGTGATGGCATGAGCCAAACTTTCTAGCACCAAACATGGAGAAGGACAAGAGAAGGTGTTGTTTTGATTTGATGATACTAAGTCCAATATTCTTCCCCAACAACTCTCCCATTCATGTCCCCTCTCACATCAACCTATGTCCCCACTTTCATTCCCTTCCTATTCATCCCCCAAACATTGAACTACTCTAATAAAAATAAAAATTTTGGAACATGTTAGAACTAATTATGAACAGTTTTTGTATAATTATAGTCTGTTTCTGTTTTTTCGCGACCAATAAATTCATGTTCATGATTAAATTAATTGTCACTATGGTGAATTGTTTATCTTAAATAAACCGATTATTCGTGTTTAAGATGGCAGCTTTCAAAATTTATCAAACTAATTCCACACATCAAATTTGTTCTTGTGTTGTTAGCCCCCCCCCTCACACTCCCTACATGCAAGTTGAAGCTAAATTTACAGAATCCACATCAATCATGGCTTACTCTCTTTTTCAGATCTCTCAGTTTTTTGTTTGATCTGATGGACTGGTTCCACAACAGTTACAATGGTGGGGGCAACCCTAACAAAGTGTGATTTATAATAGTCCGACTGGCTAAAAGAATGTATGTTTAATCAATAGAACAAAAGCTGATTCCATCACATGTTTGTTTACAAGGAATTTTGAGCTCTAAGACTGTCTCTGAGTGCTATGACAGATATCGATTTGATGTTGATAATCTTGGATTTCAACAAGCATTAGGTTAATTTTAGTGTATTCACATTCACACAATCTTGTGCAACAGCATATTCCCCTCCCACTACAATCCATACTCATCAAATTGTGTCTCATTTAGCCTGACCCTCCACCACAATTGCATTGAACTATAGTAATATGAAAACCCATTTGCCGCAACATATTAGTAAATGTTTACAATCAACAAACAATGGTGGTAAGGCAACACAGGCTTCTTGTTTAGTTTATAATTGAACACCGGCTGTGCTTTTGCAACGTCTGCCTTTTGTTATTAGTTTCTTTTTGTGCTCAAAGTGAGCAAACAAAGCTGCAAACCACTCAGCATTCAGATGGGAATCTCGGCAACAGGCTCCCGGCTTAAGAATTTTTTTGTGGGTGTTTAGTAATCTTCCTCATTCTATAATAAACAGTTAACTAATCAATACTGTGAGGGAACATTGTTAATTTAATCTCTGCCGACATCGCGGAGGTACGGCAATTCGGCCTTTCAAATCAGTTGTTAGTTTTAAGGATTTGTTGGTGATCAGATTGTCAAAAATAAAGTAATCACTACGATTAGGTATGGGGGAGTTTGATTGAATATTTAAAGTGGACGATTAAGGAAAGGCTGTTAGATAAGAACACTTAACTGAGCATTAGACTTAGTAATGTCATCTTTTCAAGATTCAAAACTCGCTTCATGCTAATCCAAACCAGCAGTATTTTAATTGGTTTATGAAGAAAAAGCTGATTTTTCCAGAGTCAAGAGGCATTTGGTAGGGAAGCTTGTTTCCTTAATTTAATCATATTATATGCAGTTTACAACTTTGCATAAGATGGGTTAATACTTTATAGTACCTTATTGGTCCTAAAGACCCAATTATTGAGTTCAAACTCAAACATTGCCCACATGAACATTGAATAAATATAAATGAATAAAAAGTGGATTTTTTTATTGGTTATATCTGCATGTTGAGATTAGAGATTTAAGACTTTGACACTTGAATCCTACTTAAGATGACAATAACTTCTTGCCCAATTGATCCAAAGTGAGTCAACTCTGGAATTTGGAGGTTGGGAAGCAAGATCTTGCCATTGAATGGCAAGCTTATCTGCTACTAGAATGTAAAGAAAAAAGTTGGGTTTCCTCGAGTCGGAAGTTTGAATCGTTAATGCCGTGGGCCATTTGATGATCCTTGATTGTTGAGTTTTGATCGCTAATCTTATAAGCTGGCAAAAGCTCATGCATAACAACTCGCTATTGGTCAAGAGTGGAGCAAAGTATGAGGATTTCCATTCACATTCAACGCTTGTCCCTGTTAGTGAATACCTCAAATCCACTCCTTTGACAATTGGCTTTGCATTCATTTAATAATAGTGGTTCGAATGTTACTGATTAATGACTCTTTTACTGAATATAATAAGAATGAAGTTAGTCATTGACTTGATCCAATTCTAGACTCATTTTCACGCGTATTAGCAAAACAAAAGATTTCCAGGAAAATCCACATTGGGTTGTTTAGCAAGCAACCAAAAATCACATGTTGGAATAGGATTTGGCCAAGGAGAAGTTGAACAATTGCAGATGAAAGAGTAGAAAGTATGATGATGTTTGTAGAAGGGGATATGATGCACCCAAATGCCAAAGTTGAAATCGGCCAATATTAAACATGACCCAACAAGCTGCACAGGCCCATGACAGGCCTCCCTTTTACTGGTTAATGCCAAAAATCCTCTATAGGCAACCCCTTTATTCCATCCTGGGCTAATGTATACCAATCAAGATGGTTTAAAGAACACAACAAAACTTTATATGATTGTAAAAAATGTATTTTTTAATTCAATAAAAGTAAATATTTCTACACAGCTACTTAAGTAAATATTCAGACATTAACATTGGGCCAGAGTCATTTTCTTCTTTTTTATTTTCTATTAATATCAGAAGTTCTGCAAATAACTGATGCAAGGCTTAGCATGGTGGGGACTTGCCTTGCCTAAAATACTTCCGTATCGCAGGCCAAAGTCAGCTCATGCAAAGGTTTAAATCTCAGCTTTAGACAAGAACAAAAATATTCAGACAGAAGAAACTCTCAAATCCCTGGAAATTACAATGAGAATTTTCCTTTTTCTATTTTTTGCGCGATGAGAGCTTTCCTTCTATATTGTCCTTGGTGTCTCATACCGGTTTTGGAATTGGAATGGCTTCTGATGGTGGAACTGTTACTGATCTTAGCAGCTCTAATGAGAATACAAGGCCAAGAAAGTGGGAAAGGATGGTATTAGCTGACGCCTGCATAATTAACATGCGGTTAACAAAAGCTAATACTAAAACAGACAAGAATAACCAAATTTATCCCTGCTTCTCCAACAAACTTATTCTTTGTAGCTTACATGAATATCAACTTCTAACTTTTACATAACCATGTTTTAGGGAGAATGGCAACCAAACATGCAAACTTAAGCAATCATGCGAGACAAAATATGTAATACCAATTTCAAACTAGACAGGATAAGGAGTAGATAACTGTGACATCCGTTAAGTTAATTACAGCAACATCCAATGGTCACCAAGGTTTAGCCGAACATTATCAACGAAGAAAAGCTCAGTGTTCAGTAGGAAGAGAAGCTAGAACTTCTAATTTGACAAGCAATTAAAGTAGTAAGAGAAGCTAGAACTTCTACTTTGACAAGCCGTTAGTCAACCATTAAGTTCAAACCTTCAGTTGGAGGAGAAACGACAATCATCATATAGAACAAGTTATCATCTCATAATATATATGCTGTGGAGGTTTGTACTTTTTAGTTTATACTACAGCTTACTGCCCATGACAATCTCTCCAAAACACAGACAGAAATGACTCATTTATGTGAAAAAACCCCAGGCAATAAAGAAACTAGCACATGCACAAAAAGAGTAGAAATATGTTAATTTTATATTTTCTACAAAACTAAATTTAGAGAAAAGAAAAACCTGATTTAATTGTACTATTGACAGTCTACACATGTAACATACTGTTTTAAGATTTAACTATATCCCAAAGTTCCCAAAAGTTACAAACTGGTCTAACTATAGTTCATATTTCTTCACACATATTGACGTATGTTAAAACTTACCTGAACTAGAAACACATCTAAAGCCAGCACTGGGCTTTGGCCAGGGGATATTCCTTGGTAATATGGGACAGCAGAAGTAGTAAGTGCCTTAGCTACCAAAATTCCAACAGTTGCTTGCATACCAATAATTGCAGCACCCATTCCAAGAACATTTAGCACAATGCCATTTTTCAAACTTTTCACAACCTCAGCTCGAGGAGGAGCCTGCAAAAATGAACATTATCTCTATCTTCTTCCATCAATGTATATTATACGTACTGAAAAAAAATCAAAGGAATAAACCAAACCAAAAAGCCAATCGGGATAGAATAGTAAATTCAATAAGTACTCTTCTTGTAAGTATTTTTCTTCCTTCGGTTGGCAGTAGTAGTTAGCTAGGTTGCATTTTTTCTAGAACAAGGAAACTTAATTTACCGTGCTAAGCTTACCTTTGCAGGTTCATTGGCGGTTCTTCGTAGCCTATCAGAAAGGCGAAGATACCCGAAGGACCAAAACACTGAAACAAATGCTGCAACAATGCCAGCAGCTGTCGCATAGAATGTAGCGGGCGATGTTATCCTTCCTGTTATAACAGATGAAAAAGACAAAATGACAGCAGAGACAATGGTGCACACAAGCTGCCCCCAAAACCCTAAACTACCCAAGCGCTTGAAATATCTAGAAGTTTTTCCAGTCTTTTGGAAACCTACAGGGAAAACAAAATTTCTTGACATAAATTACACCGTTGAATCAATACTTCTAACTCAACAAAGAACATAAATATGCAAGGAAAAGCTAGAAGTCTACTTTGTGAAGCCAATACAGAAAAGAATTACCTACAGAAATAAAAAAGATACTTTGAAAAAGAGAACATAACACGTTTGGCCATCTCCCCAATAAGTATGGAATGCACCATAGTCAAGCACTTATCAACATTAGATGATACTAAGAATAGATTTTTCCATATTCACTCAATTGCCAGTTTTAAGTCAGCCAGTAGATCACAAGATACACAAGAAGGGAAAAGAATAGGATTAATTAAACTCCAATTAGAAAGAAAATCATCAAATGCACAAGCATTCTATTGTCCAATGGCAATTAACACGAAAAAGCAAAACTATGCATCGCCATTATCATCATCAAATTTTTACCATAAGAATTTGCTAATTTAAGGTTTAGAGTTTAAAGCAGTAATGTTACTATATTCCTTTAGTTAGCCAACAAAATGATTAAGTATGAAGCCATGATTATTCTAAAGTTCGCCAAAAGTAACACATCTCAAAACAAAATGTTTTTCCTGTTAACTAGCTTCAGAACAAACAACAAATGACAACTTACATCAGTTTCCAACTTCTACATCCATACATACTTAAGTTTTGATGACCACATCCTATTACTTAGCAATACATGAAGAAAAACAAGCTCTTTTCTTCCGAATAGCTAAAAGATAATTTGACATTAGTCACATCATTAAATCCACACATAAGTTTCAAAATTGAATATAAACATGCAACCATAAAGCCATGTTAGTAACCTAAATTTTGACTGACAAGTAAAATACATCCTAAAACAAAATATTCTTCGGCTATTTAAATTCAGAATCGACAGACAACAAATGGCAACTCGCACTCATTCCCAACTTCTACATCAACTAATAATTCAAATATGATGATCACATCCTATTATCTCCCAAAACAAAAACATGACAAAACCAACAAGGGGAAGAACAAAACACCATCTTCCAAACAACAAGCAAACATCAACAAAACCCGCAATACACCCAAAAGACCCAACATTTCCCAACCAAAATCATCAAAGACCATAACTTTCCTCAACCATCTACTACCAATCACTCGATCACCACAAACCAAACTCTCACCTGGGCGAGCTTGGCCCGCTCGGCGTCGTCCCCGGGCGAGGGGAAGCCCGGCGCCGCCACCGCCGCCGAAGCCGAGGCGCGCAAGCGAGACGGTGGAGGTGAGTAAAGCAGCAAAGACGACGACGACGACATCGAGGGCGGCCACAGCCGGAGTTGGGGGGCGGCGGGGATCCGCGGCGCCGGCAGGCGAAAGGCGAGGGGTTGGGGAGCGGAGGTGGGTTGGATGGTCGGCGCCGGAAGGAGAGCGCCGCCGCGAGGGCGGCCGCCGGGGAGCAGCAAAATTTGCATTCTGTCGGCGGCGGCGGCAGCGGTGGGTGCCGGCAAACTGGGTTATCGGACTCGGTCAGGATAACACTTCACTGACTCACTCCAAGTATAAATTCCGATTCTTTATATATGTATATTTTTTAATAAGTATATGTTTAGAACTTAATAGGAAATGATATGATATAGTTACAAACTAAATTTGAACTTGTTATAAAATATAGATCCGTGGGATTTCCGTCCCTGCGAATCAGTCTTAGCCGGTGGGTTTTGTAGGATCAAAGGTGCCCTTACCGCAAAAGAAACAATCCTAAAAACTATATAGAAATAAAATGTCGTTGACAATGAATAAATACTTAAAATTTTTACGTGTTTTGTTGTGAATTTTTAAATTAATGCACGGTGAGATTGGTAGTCACACTCCGCCTGCCATAATTGTCCACAGTGCCACCAAGGTCGGCCACTAAGTTTCTAGTCCTACTCTGGTTGCCTCAAGGTTGTTGGCAGCGCCAGCATAGACAAAGTCGTCAATGCCCCGACATTCAACACCGTTGCGGCGGTGGAGCACGGCATTGCGCTGCTCGCTGCCACGGCGAGGAACATTTCTAGGGCCGATGCGTAGGTGAAAGCAGGTAACTTTTTTTATATATTCTCAGATGTTGTTGTGTTGGATTTTGTTTGTTTTTTAGTGTCAAGTTAAAGATTACTGTTGAATGGTGCAATTCATAACAGTAGCACAATGATGGAAAGTTTGGATTTTTATGGGTAATTTGATAATTTATGTTTCATATTATAAATCGTTTTGTCTGCTATTCTTTTTATTTATAGTTAGAATCCATGATTATTAAAGGATATGGTACCATTCCGATACTGGCAATTTCTATCATCAGTGGGCTCTCATCACTTTAGAATCAAACCTGGTTACATAACTGTTAGAGCTAGTATAACATTTATTGTCTGATTAAATGGAAATGCCCTTGTATGCACCTCAACTTACAGTGGATTGTTACATTTATTTGGTTCTTTTAACTGCTTTTGATTCTGTTTCTCTTATGATACTGTTTGATCACAAGGTTCCGGCAAGTGTTATTTTCATAGTGAATTGATTCAGTTTTTGAAAAAAACATCAGCAACCAGTTACTCAGTTATTTAAACTGAGAAACTATTACGGTGCTCTATAGGGAAGTGGCGGAGATCCAAATATGTAGGGGTCTCTTTTGTGGGCAAAATACTTGCTGTGTTGGGATTTGGCAAGGTTGGTTCAGAAGTTGCCCGACGAAATAGCACGACCCTTATGCTCCAGCTGATCGAGCCTGGGCAATAGGTGTTGAGCTGGTCACCTTTGATGAAGTTATTTCTAGGGCAGATTTTATCTCCTTAGATATGCTTCTCACACCTACCACCTCAAAGATGCTCCATGATGAAGCTTTTAGAAAGAAGAAGAAGGAAGGGCGAATCGTTAATGTTTCCTCCAGGCATATAAACACAACAAGAGCACAGCTCTCCATCATGACCTATGATACAAAAATGTTTTCTAATTCAGATATGCAACTACTTACCACCCACAGGAGCGTCCTTGGCTTCCGAGTCCTTATATTGTCAGTGACCAGCTTAAAACCTCGGTGGGCATCAACTCTCTCCACCATGGTCGTTGCACCAATCAAGAAAATACTATTTCGCTAACCTCTGCAGATGCATGAGATAATTCATTCACAGCTATTTCAGTTGAAAGGAGCCTATAAACAAAACAAGGCAAATGAATATGCAAGTTTAACTTTAAAAAGGATGATGGTACATAATAACCACTCAATTATGGGAAAAAAGAATAATTAACTACAAGAGTAGAATTTTTTTAAACAAATGTGATTCAAAAACATTTTGAGCTGCAGATAAGCACCAGTTATTCAAGACAAGAGATAAGGTAAACTAAGAATAATAGAATAATAATGAAAACAAGAATATAAATATACTGTTTAGAACAAAGTATTTAACAACAGACATGCAAATTCTTACTCCCATGCTTCGCATGACCCACAAGGGCACGGCCACCAACAACCCAACCCCACTTTTGTTGATTGCTGGAGATTCTTCAACTATTATGCCAACATATCCTATTGCAAAAAGCAGTGCCATAGCAATATTCTGTAGCAAAATTGTCCACAAAGATCATAAGCGACAATTACATCAAACTTGATTGCAGACAAACATGTTATGTTGAATAAAAAGGTGGACAGTAGATATGACAAGCATTTCTTCTGACTAAATACAGGTAAATGAGAAATGGCAGATAATCACTAATAAGGAGAGAGGATCCACCTGATTCGATGCTACCCATGTGTGATTAATGGCTATAGTCCATGTGATAGCTGCTGCAAGAATTGCAAGTGCCTTCACAAAGTCTGTCTTTGGCTGGTAAGTAAATCTTGAAAGCACATCTCGTCAACTGAGCATAATGGATCACATGTGCCGGGTCTCAACAGAAGCTCCTACAAGATTACTGTTACAACCCATAGAAGGCACAAAGAAACTCGTACTACAAAAGATCTGCTAATCTCATGATTATCACCACAACAATAACCCAAACATTTAGTTACAGTCCTCAAATTTTGAGTAATTTTCACAGTTTAAGCTTGGTATCACTTAAACTAAAAAATCAATTGATTCTGACAGTGAAAATTTCTAATATTTCAGTAAAGCTTTTCCAGACCTGTAATTTACAACTGCTATGCAATTCTCTTTCTCTAGCTTAACTGGCTGTTGTACGTAAACTAAGGAAGTTATACATCCTCCGAAATGACCTAAAGTGATGATTTCATTATTTCCTGCTTCCGCCAAAAATAATTTTGATGCAAAGGTAAGAACAGAATCACCTTCCCAGCTCACCTATCATATGAATCAAAATACAATACACATATCCAGCCCTTCATTTGAATTTTCAACTTCCATATATATATACAGCTATATAGGGCATATCAACAGTAACTCAAATCAAAATACTATAAAACTCAATCTCTTTTCTTGACGACACCAGCCAAAATCCCATCCATCCACTGAGTATGAACAATTAAACAGTAGATTGGGAGTTCAGATGATCAGCTAGATAGTAATTAACTCCCACAAAATTCAATCAAACGATTTATGCCCTCTTATTAAGTAGCACATCATATACAAAACTTAATTGCAGAGACGAAATTTTTTCAGGCATAGGTACAATAGAATCAACTTCCCGCCACACCAATAGTGTGAATTAAAAGTACACATATTTCGTTTGAAACAATATTCTCAACTTCAGTGCATAATAGCAGTAACCCAAATCAAAAGACCTAAAATTCATTCCTCTTTCCAAACAATAACAGCTGAAATTTATTTCATTCACAGATTGTTAACAATTAAACAGTGAATTGGGAGTTCAGATAACCAGCTACATATAAATTCACTCTTCTAAGCTTCAATCAATCGATTTACACCCTCTTATCAATCAAAAGATCATAGATAAAATTGACCGTAGAAAAAGAAAAGGAATGAATTAAGAGCAGATTAACTTCCCACCTCTCGCCTATGGTGTGAATTAAAAGTACACACATCCAGCCCTACATTTAAAATAATATTCAACTTCCACTTAGAAAATTGCGTACCCACAGAAATCCAAATCAGTTCAATCCCTCTTCCCAATGATACTGTGAACTAACAACATACATAGTTAGCCCTTCATTGAAAATAATATTCAACTTCCGCAAAGAAACATAGCATATCAGCAGTAATCCAAATCAAATGTCCTAAAATTCAATCTTTTTTCTCTTCGATGATTCCAGCTGAAATTTCGTTCATTTACAAAGTATTAACAACTGAACACTGAATTGAGAATGCAGATTACCAGCTAGAAGCAAATTCACTCCCCTCCAAGCTTCAATCAACCGATTTCCGCCCTCTTATCAATCACAAATCATAATCGTAGTAGAGGGGGAAAAGAAATGAGGCAACGACAGTTTGAAACCGATACCTCGTCATCATCGGCGAGCGGACGGAGTGCAGAAGGCGACGCCGGAGAAAACCCGGCCGGGTGGGAGGGCGAGGAGTGACCTGTAAGCGGCCGAGATAATCGCCGCCATCGTCGCCGGGTTCGGCGGGGGTCGACGGTGATGAGTGTGGCGGACTGAGCTTGGGACGATGGGTGGGGTTATCGACCGGTTTGATTTTAAAAAAAGAATTGATGGGTTGGTTTGAACATTATTATTATTATCTTGGGTTTGAGGATTTTTGCTTGAATAAATTTGTAGTCAAACAATTGCCTCTAATTTTGAGCTCAAATAACTCATGAATCTATCATTTATGTAATCATTTTTATTTTTGAATTATATCAATTTAAATTAATCTTTGTTTAAAAAAAAAAGATCAAAGAATGAATTTATCAATAAAAAATGCTTATTTATAAAAGTTAAAACTTACTTACTAGTGTAATCAACTCGAGTTGAGCCATAAGCGGAGTACCTTGATACATGCAAATGAGTAGGGGTGTTCATCGGGCAAATCGAGTTGAGTTTTGTTCGATTTATTTGATTTCGAGTTCAGATCGAATTAAAAAGTATACGAGTAGAGCGAGTTCGAGTTGGGTTCGAGAGAGCTTAATTCGTATACATTGACGAAGTTTGTTCGTGTAATTCATTCTAAAATTTAATTTTTAATTAAATATTTTAAGTTTGACATAATTATGTATAAAAAATAATTTAATCATGCATAAATTCATGTAGTTTGATGCCATATAATAATATTTTATAATTTTGTTATATTTATATAAAAAATTTAAGATAAATATAATAAAAAATTCTATTCCTTATTTAAAATATTAAACTTCAAATTAAACCGAATTGTGCGGGAATAAGCACATGCCTAACTCGTTTAATATCAAGTTGAATTTGGAGTCATACGATTCAACTTAATTGAGTTTAATAGCATCTTATTGCAGGAGTGTGTAGCACATGAAAAACAATATGACAGTGGAAATGACTAATAATAATTACTCGTGCTAGGTAAGAACTGTTAGAATCAGGAACTCATGGCCTGGCAGGAGCAAGGAAGAAGGAAGCGACGAAGGACACAGCCGCGCAAGTAGGCGCTCGGATTGGGAGGCGCAGTCACCGAACCCTTGGGAGTTATTCAAGGGCATGATTGCTAGGGGCGCTGTGGTTGGACGCTCGGGCGCCGGCTACACGACTGCGACTTGGGCTATGCGGACTCTCCACATTTTTGGACGGCTTCTCATCTATTTTATGCTATTTATTGTCCTGTAGTATCCTCGCTGTAACTTATTTTTATCTACGGAAGATTCGATAGCAGTGGCACAAGAGGATTTTCTTCTTTTAAGGTTGAAAGAAAAAATGAGTTTTATTGTAAATTGCAATTTGTATTAATACTTCTTCGTAGAGAATTTTTTCTTCGTCATGTTTTACCTTAAAGTTTGAAGATTTTTCACGTTAATTTTTTGGTGTCCCTGCTCTCAATTTAATAGTTTGGGTGATTTTCTTGTCACACGCTTCCGTCAGCGTGACAGATAAACTCCAACAAGAACAAAGTTCCTACATCTTGTCGATGAGCATCCTCTCCACCCATTAAGTGCACCAGTTAGAAGCTCCATATGTTGTTCTATCTACTTTAAAAACGCCTAAGAAAATATAAATACCTATGAAAATGCAGTTGCTTAGGAAGTTGTTTTGCAATGAAGCAATATATCTAATATAGAAAGAGCGATACTAGCTGTGAATAATTCATGTTGTGTCATCTCTACTCAACCAATAAATAACACATGCGAAGCACCATTCTGAATTTATCTGGCATTTACTCTTTTCCATTCCTTCGCTTGGCCCAAGCTTGAGCAAATCAAATACCCATTGAGAAACAGTACCAAAAGATTAATCATATCCAGATAGAAGGGCGTTTTTCCCTTCAAAAAGGGAAGGCAAAACTCAAAATGACCACAAGTTAACATGTATCACAATTAAGTTTGAGATCAAAAGATCGATGATAAAAATGTATCTACTAGATTTATTTCAAGCCTACATTCTTCAAAGTGACTTAGCTCTAATTAACGTTCACCACCATGGCTGCAGGAGGATTGCCTTCTTCCCCATTCTTCTCGGTGAAACGAACTGCATTGAGTTTTCGCTGGAGCACTTCAATGGCGTTAACCACCAATTCGGATGCTTTGAGTGCACCGGTAGTCTCAACAGTGAACAGGAAGGAGTCTTCTTTTGGGAAAATCTCAATCAGGTCCGGTTTTCCCATTGCCTTAGCCTTCTTAATCACTTCTTCGTCGTATGCATAGGCATATGGATCAACAACCTGGACCTGTAAAATGCAGAGTAAAAAATTGTTACATGTTTGGAAAATTCAAGCGACCTGCATGCTAGTACTGCACTAACTCTTGTATCAAAGAATTCAGAACTACACGTTGCAGGTCTGCCAAATTACAACAAACTTCTCACAGAAATCAAATTTGTATGTATATGATCTTTTATAAGGACAGTACCCGGGGGTTCATCTTAAAGGAAATACGCATTGTTTACTGTAGCACATCACTGGTAAGATTATCAAGAAGGAAGCTAATAAAGAGCGTGGGCTCATCTCAGCAAAAAAATATGTACTCAACAACGAGATCAAACAATTGAAGAAACAATTTCAAGCGGATGAGAAGATTAAGATCTGAAGCTTTATCCATGATTATGAGCCAACAAAACTAACGAATTTAACATGAAAAGACAAAACTAAGAATGTCAAGATACAATCAGCAAAACAGCTGCTGGAAAATTTAAATCCTATTCATGAACAATACCAACAAGTCAGTAGATCTGATCTCTTATCAACGAAGATGGTAAAAGGTACATAAAGATGAGATTTTTCTTTTGAAAAAAAGAGTTTTTCAGCATCAAAATGGAAAATCTTCTAAGTTCCAAGCACGCAAAGTTAACTGTAAGCCTATGACTCTTTTTGAGTTGTCCAGTGACTCACCCCAAGGACCAATGTCTAAAAGAGATGTAGTTTATACTTGAGGATAGGGATCATCACAATCTTCTTGGTAAAGAGGAAGCTAAAGAGGAGTACAGATCACGCACCGTTTCAGTTTTAGGGTCGATAGCAAAAACTGGAGTAGGGCAGCTATTGACCAACATCTTCTTCTCTTCAAGAGTGAGAGTCGCCATAAGTTCTTCGTTGATGAAAATCTCGGGCTCTTCCATGAAACTGACCGCAGTTCCAGGGCACCATTTGGCATGGTACATGCCAATCCCTTTCCTCGCCAGTGCTCTCAGCTTTAGTTCCTGACCCCCTCCCAACTTCGCTATGGGTATGCCACTGTAACCAGAATCAAACATTTCCAACTTGCATTGATTTCTTGCAAAAAAAGAGAAAAGCTGCATATTGTTTGTAGATAATATGAACTAATCAAGAGAAGCTCATAGAACATTTAATCTATATTTTTGGATCAACATTTTAACTCACAATGTCATTTTTTTATTTTTGGATCAACATTTTAAATCACAATGGCATTTTTTATGGCAAGGGCAAATTTCCTGGAAAAATACATTGAATCAAGTCATATCCGCACTCTCTCTTTTCTAACATTCAAGAACTACTAATCAAACAATGGGCAGCGGCTTTATGTCTGTTTGAATGGAACAGTTGCCCACAGGAATGAAACAATATGCCAATTATCCCACAAACAAAAAACAAATTTCAGGGTCATCGTACATTCTCAAATCTGTCTGCCCGTAACAAAACTTGGTGATGATGGAAGAAGATCGATCCCATCATTTTCAGTCCATATAGTACAAACGCATTAAACAAAGTAAGACAAAAGATCAAACCACCGAATCTGAAAAACCTCATGGAAAAGACAAGTTGTAAACCAGTCATATATATCCTTCAAACATCTTACAAAACATAAAAAAATCCCATAACAAAAAACCCAAAAGCAAATATATTCCAGACGATGCTTAATATGTCCACGTACTGATTCAGATGGTTCCATCGTCAAACAAAAACACTTTTTTTTTAAAAAAATGACAAACAAAAAAAAACCAGTAAAACTTGAAGATTCGAGCTAACAAAACCACTACTCGAGCAAAAATCACATCTTGCAGTCTTCCAACTCGTTAACAAATACGCTCAAACAAAAAAATCACAAAAAAACATTATAAAAAAAAAAGAACCATGCTTTACGTGTATCAACATATATCATCAACCCCATCCATCCAAGATCAGCTCCAAATCTGAAAACACAAAAGCTACCATCGCCATCTTCCAAACCCCAACATCTCAAACACAACCAAAACAGCTAAACAAGATCTTCCACCAACTTACGACTCACCATCAGATCTTTATACATATACCTTGCAACAAACAAAACCCTACCGATTCATACTCCCAAGCTACCAAAAAAAGCGACCAACACAACACAAGAAAACCAAAAGAAAAAAGACATCAAAGCAGCAACACAAGGTGGTATTGCGTTCATGTAGTCAATAATATTATATATTACAGCACGCCGGCGTCGTCGTAGCCCGGTCGGAGAAGCTGGTCGACGGGGCAGCAAAGCGCAGCGTCGGCGGAGCGCAGGTCCTGGCTGGTGACTTTGACGCGGCGGTTGTCGCTGGCGTCGCACTTGACGTCGAGGGTGAACTCGACGGAGCAGTCGGGGCAGTGGCTGGCGCCGTCGCAGGAGCGGCAGTCCTGGGGGAAGCACATGGCAGCGGCGCGGTGGCTGGTGAGCGGGACGAGGCCGAGGCGGTGGGCTATGAGCTCGTCGTTGAAGACGGAGGAGTTGGCCTCGAAGTCGACGAGGTCGATGGCCACCGTCGGCACCTCGGTGAGCATCACCCGCCGGAGCGAGTTGGCCACGCTCCGGTCGGTGCCGCGGAGCTCGAACTTGACGAGCTCGTCGCCCATTTCCAGTATCTTCACCTCCAGCCGCCGGCTGCATCCGGCTTCGCCGTCGCCGTCGCCGGCCTTAGCCTTGTCCATGGCCGGTGACGAGGTGCTCCGGCGTGTAGTAGGACGTCAAATGGAAAAATACGAGGAAAGGAGTCAGGGTCAAATCAGATTCAACTGAATATAAAATTATTAATAAAATGTTTTATCAGTTATTAAAAATATATTTTATCATCAACATTTAATTAAATATAAGTTAAAAAAATTTTAGTTAAAAAAATAGATTTTGTGAAAACTTCATATTAAAAAAACTAATTAGGTACAAATTAAGTGAATTTAAAAACAATAGGTAAAAATGAGTAATCGATATAATTTTTACAAACGAGGCATGATAATTTGTATACTTACAGCTAATATAATCGTAGCAGCTAATTAGGAATAAACAATTCATCCTTATTAAATATTATTAGTGGTGATTTTAAAATTTCAATAATAAATTAGTACTGTTATCCATGCATGTTGTTCATTAAGTCTTATAATCAATATTAGCTTTTAGATTTTTTAATTGATTTTTTATTCAATATTTAAAATTATATGTTAAAAATATTATCTGTGACCAAAGTCCATTTGCCATGACTATTTGCCACGAGGAGTCCAGTCGTGCATACAAGTGTGGCAAAATTAAATATGCCAACTTCATTTACCTTTTTTTTTACTAAGACGATTTAAGTTGTTTTAAAACACACGATAGGTTCATTGGCATCCATCATTTTGTAGTATATTGAAAATTTTTGCTTGCTTGATCTATAGCAAATTGAGTTCAAAATTAATAAATTTTTAAACGTAGGATTTTGTATCATTTTTGTTTATGTTTAAAACATTCGACTTAATAATTGATTAAATAAATTATAGTTATTTTAAGAAAATTACAAGTAAAAGGTGATTTAATGCATTTTTCATGATTGAAAGGTAGTTTGCATACTCGCTGCAAACTCTATTTCGTTAAAAAATTGATTAAAGAGATAACCCGAACCAATTTATTATAAAAAATAAAACCTTTTTTCATAATATACTCTTAAAATAATAATGAATCATGGAAAAGTATTTGGAGCGTCATGATTAAACTTGGGCTCAAATAAAGAAATAAAACATATATCATCTAGTAATCAAGTCAATGAACACTAGATATGAGGCGACACTTGATTATAAAAGTTAATTTGAGAGTCTTGGACTATGTTATATTCATGTAATTAATACTAATCTTTTGATTAGTGACATGAAACTCAACTCCTTTGGGGGTGGTTGGAATACTTGTCGACAGCTTTGGTTTGTACATGCTCCATGCTATTCGGGCAAGGATGGTACGGTGCGTGTTTTTGGGGTTGGGTCAAGAGAAGAGCATTTTAGGAAATTAGAGTAGCCAATCATGATTAGCCACATCTATGCTTGTTCTGGAGAATCATTATTGTCTGGTTTTATGATTTTGCTCAATCCTAGTCGGTGCGTCTAGTCTAGGAGATACCTTAGTGTCTATGGTTATTAATTGTCACTTGTCAATTTGAAACAACATTAAATCGGTTTGAATTGGGATTTAGAAACGAATTCTATCAATTCAGGCTAATATTTCTTTTCCCCTCATTTTTAAATATAATTTTGTTTATTTCATTAAATAAGCCTTCCGGAAATTTATGATGTCTATTGCGACACATTGTTTGCCAAAAGTATTAATATTTGATGATCTGACTTGGTGCAACTCAATCTGGGCCTAACTTGACAAGGGACCATGCAAACCGGGTCAGCCAAAACGTTGTATGAGGCAAACTAAGAAGGGGGACGAACTTGGTAAGTAATTATTTACACATAGAGAGAAATTTAGTTAGCAATCCAATATGTAGGTTAGTATGTAGGCAACGGGTTTGAGAGATGGAAGAGGTGTAATAATTAATGACCCAGGAAATGGTACATGCACAAACATGCATGGAGGTGTGAAAAAGTGAGATGGTTGATTGATGAAATAGACGCAAGCGTGAAGTGTGCATGAGGAATAATCGGACCAAGAAAATAATCTCAGATGAAAGGTCTTAAAACCATCAATATTAATTAGAAGGCCCGATAAACAATTAAATATGCCTGGGTAATATTACCCATTTATTATTAAAATATTTAAATTGTCATTAAAAATATCTACTTTTTCTTTTTAAAACATAGAAGATTTCTAAAGTCACCTTAATTTTATATTTTCTACTAATAAGTTATTTCTAAAAAAAGCATCAAATATTCTTGTAATAAGAAAATTTTTAATAAATAATACTCTGAGATTATAAGATATTTTTAACCAACTAAATTACAACTGAATTTATAATGAAATATTTTTAAATATAATTAACTATAGCTTAAATAAATAGACCTTTATGTTATTATTTATATTTATTTAATTTTTTTACATGTAATAAATATTGATTTCTATTCTTTTTAAAAATATTTAATAATAAATTTATCTCAATAGTTTTTTAATAAATAAATTTATATAATGCCAGCGTGTTACACGAGAATCTTGACTAGTATCTATGAAAGGGAGAGAGGGAGCGTGTTTAAGGTTTCAAACCAAATACATCTAACTCTGTCCTCCCCTTGGTTGGCAGACCTCTCTTCCTCTCCTGATCACACACCTGTACCGCCTTTTTCTCTCTTGCTCTTTGAAGGAGCTTGCTCCGGTGATTTCTTGTACAATAATTAGGATGATGGTGTAGAGATCTAGATTTGTGCTAATCCGAGGCTAATATAATCTTTGTGATATAAATAGCTTAATTAATCCGGAGGATCAAACCGGTCCTTTAAGGGTAGTTTGGCATGGGTCCGCGACCGACTTGAATTCAACGTTGGGAGGAATAAAATACATGAAACATGGGTTTACCTTAATTGTTCTTCGTGACTAGCGACTAGGAAATAAGGAGCGTATGATGCATAAGTTCTATTGTATTACTTGTAAGTCATAGAGGATACATTGTCAAACAGTTTGGTTTAGTGTGCAAAGCGGCGTTTTTGCACTTATGATGGTAGCCACATTGCATTTTGTTACTTACCATTTAATTTGACTTATTGTTGAAAGCACTAATATAGAATTGGTTCTACTAGTTTGGGTTTCTAAAGGTCCGAAGCCCTCAGTGTTAGGAAATTGAGTGTTCGAGCGTCGGGCTCTCGCTCACAGATATAAATTTTAATTCTTGACAATTTATAGAGTGTCCGAGTGCTCTAAAACAGGATGCTAAGCATTCTATGTTCTATTTTACATGTTTATTAATTAAGTAATTAAATCTATTTAATATTTAAATTATAATTGTTTGATGATGTTAGTGAGTTGATATGTTATATATGATTTGATTAGCATACACACTCAAAGATGAGTGTGTGCATGTGTGTTGTTGAGTAGTTAATTGTGTATGTATCTCATGTCATTACATCACATGCAATTTAATTTGAATATTCGCATTAACACATAATTTGGGATTTTAGGAGACCAGTCACAAATCAGTTCGAGATATCAACCGACACTACTTGAGGCAACGTACAATTTGCATGACATTTAATTAATACAAACAGTCGTTAATCAGTCAGAGGAGAGGCGCAATCCCTAAACACTTGCGTTAGAGAAAGGCGCGATGGATTTTCATCTGCTCAAATAAGTTTAGAAAATTGTTGACCGGCTTAACCGAGCAACTAATCTTAACTTGGACATTTGGATGGTTTGGAGTATAATTTAAACACTCAAAACTGACTTGACATTTTTACGACATTTTAGACTCTTTATGTGGTGAATATTTTAGTCAAGGGACAAGGTGGTGCAGATGTGAAAGTCTAGTCTGTGATCTTCTAAATGGAACATCCTTTGTTTATTAAATAAATGATTTATTTGCTAAACTATTTCGGTTTGACATCATTACGATACTTTATAAATTTTACCCAAACAAGTTTTGTAAGTTAAGGTGAAACTTAATTATCGGGCTATTTAAGCAGCCGGGATAATAATATTTAGTTACTTTCATTTAAATCTTTCAAATATGGTGTTCGGACCTCATTTCAAGTTAAGACCAAAACTCTCGTCGCCCTCCGTTAATTAGGTATGTTGGGTTTAATCCGTCTCAATATATCCTCTTGTTTTTTCTTTGAGCTAATAGGCTAACCATTAGATGATCATGGTGGTGATCATGTTTGAACAAACCCGCGTATATATAATACATTGAATCAAATGCCTTCGACAATGTTTCACTTGTATGTATGTCTAAGAACCATCCTGCTTATCGAGTTTGAAAATGCGTATTATGCATAAGTATGAAACACACTTACATGATAAAATTTTTTATTGCCTTCTTCTTTATTTACAAGAAACTATCTCTTTTTTATATAAAATAAAATAAAAATCTTCTAATTAAGTGAATTGCACTAATAAACATTAGAATTTATATAGAATGTGTAATGATGATTTTTTACTTGACTTAGATCAGGTACTTATTTTTAATAAAATATCCACCACAAATCTCTTCGATTTATCTATAATTTTTTTTATAATAAAATATCATCACCCAAATATAATTATTGCAAACTTGTTTTATAATTTATTGCTGGGCATAAATGAGGAAAAATGAATTATGGCTAAGGTTGAGGGAGAGAATGTGGAAAAATTGACGAAGAAGTAGAACGAAGAAGGCGTGAAAGAATTCGGCATGAACATTAAAGAAAAGTATTGTGGATGACCCAGTGCAGGTGAGCAACGCCGAGCGGGTAAAATTATACACAATGTTATACCAATGCAAAAATGTGGGAGGAGTATGTGGCTTATCATAATTAGAAATTGTATTTATTTATGTTATATTTAAAAATAAAAATGATTTTTGTATGTTATCTATATGCAACATCAGACTATTTTTTGGTACCAAATATTTTTTAAAAAAATAAATATGTTTTTGCCAAACAAGATTACAATTTCTATCTAGCAGAAAAATTCTTGCAAAAATTTTTTTGTTGTCAAATTTTTATAGAGAAGTGATTAAAAAATGACGCAACCAAATGCCCTATTATATGCCCATTAACTATTCTTATTAATAA
>JAURVB010011833.1:0-28633 GCA_033002965.1 Piper betle | reverse complement strand
TCGGTAAGATATCAGCAAAATGAGTTATCAAAGTATATAAAAGTACACCTAGTTTTTTAAATTTTTAGTGGACCGTAAAATAAGATTTAGGTCATTGTCCATGTTAGAACGCGTTAGTTATTATTTTTGGGTAGATTAGCAAGTTTAGTGCATGTTATTTGACTTAGACACGATTATTTTATTTTATAGTATTTTATTATATTATATTTTATATTTTTAAAATTTATTTATTATTATTTACTCTAATCACAAGCGATTCAAGTTTTATTTACAAAACTACCCCCGCACTAAATCCCAACCTTGTTCTTTTCCACTATTTCTCCCCGACAACTCTCCACTGCCACTGCCCTATTGTCCTCTGCAACACCGCTGCCAACCCCCTCGACTGGCGACCTCACCGCCAGCCAGCACCACTGTCGCCCCACCCTTCTTCCTCCCCCACCTTCTTCTTTCTCCTACCCGGTTCAGTGCCACCTACCCTCACCCTATTCTTGGAGCGTTGCCGCTGTTGTGCCTCGCCGTCGTCATTCTTGTCCTTACCCGATCCCAACATCCCCTCCCTTTCCTTCTACCCTTCTTCCTCTCCTCCTACCTTGCTAGCCAACCGCCCTGCTCGCCCTTCGCTATTGCGGCCTCACCGCAGTCCGGTCAGTCACCCCCTTCACCCTTCCCTTCCTCTACCTACTCGCCCCTTTCCACCTATCCTTTGACCACCGCCAGTAGTGGCAGCCATCACTGGCTATGGCAGTCGCCATAGCCGCCAGCCAATTTCTGACAAAGTTGTCACCTCCTCCTCCTATCCACCTAGCCCTAGCCCTAGCTCCCTCCCTAGCATCCTCACTGATTTCTAGCCATGCGACCACCCCTCGGCATTGCCAACAGCTATAGCCACTGACACCAATTTTGCGTCGAATCACAATAAGACGCATTAAGCTTCTCAAATTATAGTTTTTTTATTCATTTTGATTATTATGTATATTATTCATTATTTTTATGAATTATTCATATTTTTATGAATGTATTATTTTAAAATTTATGGATAATTATCTGTTTATTAATAAATTACGTTATGAATTTTAAAATTGATAATGATTAATGATACTTCAAATTATTTGATTAAGACATTAAAGATGTTATGGATGCTATTAAAAATTGTAAAGTTAGGTATTATAATTATAATTATGTAAGTTAATTAATTATTTGATTAAAAAGCTAATTCAAAATAAAAATTAATACAAGATAAAGATAAATTTAAAAATTATGACATAATCACCTAATTAAAAATAATGATAAGATTTTAAATAGTTGATTATTAAATAAATTCATTTGTTGATAATCCGATAGTGATATTAGTAATTATAGTGATGTTAGTAATTATAATATTTATAATTTTGTAATGATTTTCATTCATCTATTTTATTCCTACATTATATAATTATTTTCAGCATTAACGTTTAATTTCATTGTGTAAGTGTGAAATATGAACCGCCGCCTAAGCGAGTAGCCTCGCTTGAAACTTCTACCAAATCTATTTAACATGCCTTTGGTTTATCGCTTATTTTATCAAAATTTTTTTACTAATTATAAGACAAATTAAGTGATATTTTATTAAATCCCACTTAAATCAGGTTATTTACTCAAATCATTTTTCAGATTAATAATCATCAAAGATGAGACCCTCAAATTTGCTTTTCAAAATAAAATCCACTTCAAATTTCCTTCAGGCCTATTATTCATTTTTCGGTAAGGTTAAGGAGTAGAAAAGTAGATGACATAGGCTTGGTCAGAAGCTCTTTACACGCACAAGAAGTTACACAGACCTGGATGTCTCAAAATGTATATGCCTGTCACCATCTAGTGTGGTTACATTCAGACATAGATGTCTTCCTCCTTGCGATGCCAGAAAGGGTGCTTACGTGAGTTTAAATGTATTATTGTCGAATATTCACGCAGTAAATCATAATATATATTGACTCACAAATGCCATGACCTATGAAATCAAATTAAATTCAACCATGGTCATTGTTAAGAGCACTTCTAAAATCTTAATATCATTGAAAACATGCGTGCCATTAGTTTACCGCCTCATAAATTACAAAGCCCTTACGACAAATTTACAGAGAATATTATCAATGCCTCATTGTCATTTGATGCTGAACAGCCAATCCTTAGAACTTTACCTTTACACTAATTTTTACCAAGTTGCGTCATTCGTAATATAATAGAATATCATATACCGTGCAATGGTCGGCCATGCATACAAAGATCTTGACATGGCGTAGATTTGCTAAAATTAAAAGCCGAGTTCTTTAACAACCTCGTGAGGTCAAATCTACTATAAAAACTTTTCTATACCAGTGTTCGGCAGGTTTAAGAAAGCAATAATTCTAATAAGCGAAACCTGATTTTCAAGACCATGACAATTTTTTTAAGGGACAATTTAAAATGCTCATGATCACCTATATGCCACGAGGAAGAAAAATGTACTCAAAACTTATTAGAAAAGTGCGAATTTCCATGGGAACCAATTCCACAATCAGCTTAGAAGGATCCACTGCTCCTCCTCTCACTGCAGGTCTTTCACTTGGTGGATTTTCGACTTTCCAGATGAGTCTCCTTTTCTGCATCTCCTTTCTTTCTTGATTTGCGGACAGGTTCATCTCTACAACCTTGCTAATCTGAAAAGAGAAATGAGGAAGGAACAAGTATGGTCATCATAGCTATCAAGAAGAAGACTTTGCATTTGCTAATTCAATAGCAAAAAATTCACATTGACTATCCACATAGTAGTGGTAAAAGCTTTTAAGACTAACATGATTTCTCATAATAATAATTTGATCACATATATACAACATTACGGTCTCCACCCAAGAGAAGACATCAGATTGGCATTTAATCGCATTTCCTTAGTGGCATATTTTTCTTACCTTCTTGCTAGGGAATAGCCTTTTCATTTCCACTGTTGTCATTGCTGATAGAACTTCATCCTCTCCAACCTAAAAAAATTTTTTTAAAAATAGAAGAAGAATGAGAAAGAAAGAGTGGCAGATGCTATCAAGATAAATAAATATGATCTTGAACCAGTAAATGTAAAACCTCATCATCTAACAAACCAGGAAAAATGTTGGGTATAAGCAGATACAAACTCAGACCTCATATAAATGCGCTAGTCGAAGGAGAACAGTTCCGCCATGGAGTTCCTGCAGAAGCATAAAGCATAAGAAATATTTAACTTAATAAAAAAAATATATTGAAAGCAATATGGCCTATAGTTTTACAATGCTCCCCATACATTTTTGCCTTAAGATGGTTATGTACATTCATGTGAAAAGAACCAATCACAGACTATCTATGTCACGTATATCTAAATAACAACAGCATTCAGATATCATAGCATAAATGCATGTTTTATATTTAGCAGTTCAACACCAAAACAATGACATGGTGATGATCATATTGACTACCAATGAAAAACTGATACCTGAAGGGTCAATATGGCAACGTTAGGAGGTAAGCTGTAGGCAGAATCCATGGCTGAGAAATGTGGAACATGATTATCCATCCAATGACCTTCCTCCTAAAACAGAACCATGCATTCAATACAAATATATGCACCACAAGCTTAAGAAGCCATGCAAATGACATTTCTCACCTGCACGGAGAATGCAAGAAGAAAAGGAGAATAGACTTCTTGGCCCTTTCTCCTACGCCACTCAGCACCTTCCCCTGGACGGTCAATTCGCAAATAGAATTTCCCTTTGACCTTTGCATAAAGAAAAGTAGTTATACAAATATTTAGCCCAACATATCTCATGAAAAGAAATACAATCTTAAAAAAAAAAGTTAGAGAACAAGTACTTTCTTCAGCACGAAATCTAGTATAGGAATCGTCGCCACTCTATAATGGTCTTTTAGAGAACTAATTATTTTTTTAAAAAGTGGATCGTGGAGCATCTATAATTTCCAAGGATAGATCTCATGAAACAAAAAATCAGGCCATACGCACAGGCACTGAGTTCTTTTTTTTTTTTGTCCCCGACAGGACACAGAGAGGGAAGAAATGGTACAAATCAGCCTAAACAAAATCAGAATAAGGCAAAAAATACGCTTACTGTGAGTCCTTCACATTTACTTAAAGCACAAACAGTCTCATTAAGAACTTCACCGACGCCTCTTGAATCATCATGGAGCAGCCTCCTACATGAAAAATAGAGAAGAAAGATAGCATATAATGAATGCAAGCATGACTTTTGGATTGGAAATCTAGAAGGATGAATGGTAAATAAGTTATAAAATATTTGGTAAAAATAAGATATGCTGGTATAGGGACGTACTTCTCCAAAGACATTTTGAGAACAAAGTTTAACTACAAGAAATTTTTGAAACTAATCTAAAGCTTGACATACCTATGGAGCATCAGTTCTATCTGCCCATCAACTATGCTGCCTCCTCCAACAGCACGATCAACTAATACCGAGAGTTCTGTTCTGTTATCTTCCATGTATATTCCAAGATTAACCTGAAAACACAAGACTAGATTATGTCCATCGATCCATGCTGAAGGTATGTTAACAGCTGACTCAGTTACATGCTATTCTGCTGGAACAAACAAGAAATTGCTAAGACATAATACACATTAGACGAGGACACAAAAGTACAGCCATGACACTGGATGATCAGAGGATGATAAAGTTGGGAAATAACCTTTAAAGTTCCTAATATTTTTTGGAAGATGAACATACTTATTTCAAATAATGTTAAAGTAGATTAGGCATAAGCCATACAAGCACCTTATGTGTACAAGTACGCCATGAAAAATGATAACATTAAACATATTTGGTAAGTCTAACTCACATATACAAATATACAAAAGTTTACATAAGTTCATATAAGTCTATGCATATAAGTTAAACATATACATAATTTTATTAAAACTAAAAAGTTGACTTCTTTCACAAAAGAAATTTTCTCTCAGTAAAGTGCTAATGCTCATGTTCTCTCTCTTCTCTATTTCCCCTTTTTTTTAGTAAAAGAGTATTTTTTAAGGTAAACTTTCATTAAAACTCCCAAAGAGAAAAATAATACAAAGAAAACAACAATTGAAAACCAAAGGAAGAACAAGAACTCTAAGAGTGCGCTTGAGCAGGCTTATGTTTTATTACTAACAAACTTATTATTCTTCCATGAATTGATGCTTAAATTTATATACTTTTTTAATGTGTTTTGCTAATTACATCAATACCCTTCCTATGACTCCAACACATTTCCAAGATTTCTTCAAATTTCAAAGGTACAGAGAAATTCATTTCACGGTGCTTTTTTATTTCAGCAAGTGGAAGAAATAGGAATTTTGGATTAGTTTTGTGGGAATTCCGAAAAATTGTAAACTGTGATGGTTGCCAAACCAAAACATGAAGAAAACTCAAAACTCTTCAACTATTCATCATAGTAAACTTGCATAATTTGTCTAGGGTAGCCAATATTCATAGGAAAAACCCAAGAAAGACCTAGACTAAGCAAGTACATAACTACATTGAAAATAATCCTGAAATTATAAAGAAAAATCCTAGTTGAAATGAAACTCTATAAAAGTACTAATACCAAATATAAGACTATTAAAGATAGCATGCAATGAAACACAAAGAAAACACGATATTCATCTTGTTGAATAAATATCCAAAATTGTTAGCAACAATGCTCATTTATATCGCATAAAATAGCAGAACTTTCCAAACTCTACCATGCAACATAGTTAATATCAATAAAAAATACAACGCACATAAAGAAACGTTACATGATAAATAAACTTACAGGATAGTAATTTCCGGCTATAGGCTGGCTCACTTGCAAATCCCAGTCTGATCTATAGTTCCGAATCTGGCATACAGATATCCACATTCCCATGCTCGATGTCAGGGTGAAATAAAGATAGCCAACTAACAAGAATAAGGATATGAAAACAGCTGCTATGTACCAATCGACTGTCCCAAAACCAGCTTAATTGTTCACATTCAGTTGCATAATATGAGACCCAAAACAGGGCACTCTTTGTATATTACATTCTAGTTGGGTATTCATATCCCATTTTAGTTAGAACTACATAAATCCAAAACCTCTTATTTACATAAATACGTTTGCCACATTAGACAATGAGTTAAGCTTACTAATAACACATGCACATCACCTAATTACGTAATATTTTACCTCATATAACCATGTTTGTCAGATTAGTTGTCTCCATTGTATGGAAAACATAAACACTTTATCTTCATTTTCAAAAGGACAAGATTTCTTCACTAAATACAAATTCAAATTTTCTCTTTTGAATTTTTCAGGATTTGGTACCAGTAGTAAAAGATATACAACGAAGGGTTTGGATGCCTTTGTCAGATTAGTTGTCTCCATTGTACCTCATATAACCATATTTGTCAGATTAGTTGTCTCCATTGTACGGAAAACATAAACACTTTATCTTCATTTTGTACGGACAAGATTTCTTCACTAAATACAAATTCAAATTTTCTTTTTGAATTTTTCAGGATTTGGTACCAGTAGTAGAAGATATATAACGAAGGGTTCGGATGCCTTTTTTGGCTTAGGTTACTCAATTACCTGCCCAACGGTTTTTGAAGAGCTTATAAAAGGAGGCGGTCTTAAAAACCAAGAAGAATTCATTCAAACTAGTAGCCACTCATTACACACAAGAAAGAGCGAAGATTTCAGTTCCGTCTACGATCTTCCAACATAATGTAGGACATACCAGTATTTCCTGCTTTCCTTCCAAGTGAGAAGTGAATCAGGACTTACCATGGATAATGAGTGAAACGAAGGCACAGGCCATTGCTCTTTTTGGATGCCATTTCCACAGGCCAATTATCCAAGATAATGTATGCCTTTTAGTTTCTTCCATTTCAGTAAGTCAAAGAAATAGAAATTCTGGAGATAGTTTTCCAAAATTTTATAAATTACAAACCACAAAAATATTGCACTATCATGCACCAACATAACATGATGAATGCCTATATACCTTCTAGTGCCTTGTATAAATACGATGAACTGATGGAGGTTACTTTGGAAAGAGACAAGTGAATAATCAAAGACGGAGGCACTCAGACAAAAGGGGACGACGAAATATCAAGTGGTAATGGAAAGACACCTCTAAGTTCCACAAAGCAATAGCAACCAAGATCCCTCCATTCCCTTGAGCTTCAATACGTACAGTTACAAACAAGACTCTGTGGTCTTAGATGAAGTACAAAATAACAAAAAGCAAAATGATTAATTGCATGGCAAGAGTTGTATGACAATTCCTATAATGATTAATGACTTGCATAATGAGTAAGATCCAGAACACAAATAACCCCAACAATATTGACTTGCATAACAGATAAGAGTTCTGAAAAAAGTATAGCTATAATGAGAATGACTTACATTTGTCACTGAGGAACAAATTTGGTATTTACATTATGCACTCAAATCTACTTATGACATGGCATATAGATCTACAATGGCCTGCCATTATCATGTGTTTAAAGTCATGTAGTTGTTATAGTTGGTTTTAGATTTGTTAATCTTAAAATAGATTTTTTCATATAAATCAGTCTACCCATTCACTGTTTTACCTTGTTTCCATATCGATTCATGTTCAGAAGTGGTCTTTCATATTTGTTATATCTGCAAAAGTTATGTTTGAAATCCTTCGCTTGTTGTTTGAGCTTCTGTTTTCTTTGGAAATAATAAATTCTAGGTTACCTAGTGATGTTGATTTTCTCATACAAAACTAAGCAGAAAATGGAAAGAGAGGAAACAGTGCAGAAAGCGTACCCGCTTGATAAAGTCACGCCCATTAGAATCTGTATATATTGTACCATTTGTCTCCATCCCTGTTGTTATTTGTGTAATGATTTCTTTCCCTATCTCATCATCAATAGGAATTGGCCCAATCTATTAATCATAAAAATTGTACAATAAAAAATTATTCTGAAATTAGTTTGCATAAAATATCTACATTTTACACCTACCTGTAATAAAAAGCACATTACAAGTAGTACAACAGTGGCAAACAAATGTTATAATGGCGCATCAGCAAAAGAAAAATCGGATAAGCAGCTATTTATCTTAGAGAAACTCAACCATTTCTAGAAAGACGTTTAGTGCTGAATTAAATATTTAGCGGATCCATTTTCTAACAGCTAAAGCTTTTGGGACAAGTGATACGACAATTAAAATTTGTATGGTTTCAGAGCCAAAGGTCTTCCCGTTGGCAATATAAGCCTGGAGAAATATTAATTTGCCTCATATTGTGTCCAATGGACTATTTGTCCCATGCTTGTCCATGTGCTAAGCCTAAAAAAGTTTGAGGGGGAGTGTTTGAAGTACATATTTAGTAATTTTCTTTCCTAACAACTTGAGTTTTTGGAACAAGTGGTTTAACCATATAAAATTTACATTTAATATAGACAAAATAAAAACAAAGAGATGCATCTTTACAGGTGAACTACTCAAGGGGATGGTTTTCAGTCATTGACACCAAATTCCTAATCCAACCATTTAAATAAAACAAAATATAAACCCAACTTAAATTTTTCTAAAATGGTTTGCCACCTAACAGTATATCAGCAAAATCTCAACAAATTGTGAGATTTGAGTCTCACAACAGAGGTGACAAGAGAGCATATGGAATTAGCCGACAGAGGTGACAAGAGAGCATATGGATTTAGCTGACCGAAGAAACAAGATATATGATTCCAGTCACAAGATGCAATGACGGGATCTGAGACAGAACCAAGATCAGAAAAGGCCAAGCTTGACTTCAAGTTTGAATTAATTTATACGCATCGCAACTCCATACTGAAGCAAAGCACTTGCCAAACAATTAATACTCTACACCCTTGTTCTCAACCAGAAATAATAATCAAGAGTGCAGCCAAGCATTAGGAGAAAATTACTTTGGAAAAGTTGAATATATAAAGTATGAAAAGTTTATATGAGGAAGAAGAAAGGAATAAGTGCCGACAGTGTTTGATAATTTATTTTCTTTCATGTTGCATGTTATTTGTTGTTGTATTATGTTATTATTTCTGTTCATTTAGGAGTGTATTTAGGTTATGTTTAAGTAAGAAACGATGTTAATTTCTTGCTACTGTTTCAGTTATCAATTGTGAATCAGTTAATAGGAGTTGGCTATTTCTGTAAGGTCATGTAGGCTGATTCCAAAGGAGGAAGACAATCTTTTGGAGATAAATGAAACTAGCAGCCCCTTTCTTCTCCCGATCCTTCTTTCTCTTCTCCTGATTTCTTCTTAGTCTCTACCTATTTCCAGTTTTTACTTTACTAATTACAGAAATTCATTACAGCAAGGACCCTACCTGTGTTGTCAATTTAATTTTCTGTTCTGAAACATATTGTTTACACCACATACCAATTAAGGAAAAAAACTAGTGATTAAAATATTCATTAGGTATGTTCAATATGGTCGGCTTGGTTCTGATTTTTAAATCCCAAGAGTTATTACCTGGCTTTCAACAAATTCACATGCTTAACCTGAACCTAAATACCTCGAGCTCCGACTTTGAGCCACCAAAGTAGTGGTCAGAGTCTGCAACAAATTAACTCATTTGCATTTCTAACTACAGCATCGATTGAAAGAATTGTTACCCTAAATAAGCTATCTGCTTTATTATGTAAAGATTGTATAGGCTAACATCATAATGGAAAAAGAGTATCAAACAGTTCAACTGAGACTATTTAGAAGCACCCAAAGACACATAACACCAGCTTGCAGTAGTTTACAAATTAAGTTTTTTTAAAAAAGAAGATCATTCAAAAGATATCTTACTGTGAAGTCAAACTCAACATGATCTTTTTTTGTGTACACTCGGGTAATCTGCACATAAAAAGTGAAGATAAATAACAGCTTTTACTTATGATCCACATAATAATGCTAAAGTACATCATAAACAAAGATATAAAGGCAAAACAACTAACACTCTTCCTCTTCTTCCCCTTCCACCTTATCCCGGGGAAACAACTATCACTCTCTAAGTACTTTTTCTTAACCAACACATCTTCCAGCCTCACGTTTACACACTTATGGAACCAATTGCTAGAGTAAGTTCTTATCATTTAATTTCTTGCTCTGATTTTTTAAACCATTTCCTTCACATATATGATCACCAATACAGCACTACTACAATTCTGCTTCGTGAATGGCAACAAAGATACCACCTGTCATCCCATTTTGTAAATGTCCATATAATGATAATACACCTCAGTAAAACCTATCAACAATGATACATATTACACAAATGGGTTTCATTAATAGCATAAGTTCCCATCAATAAATGATTGCTTGCACATTTGAATCAATGACAGATGACCCAAAACCCTTGTGAAAACAGAGTTATCGTCTTTATGTTGATGCCATCCTGAACTAACTGTTCAAAAAAATAAGGGAAAATGGGATAAATTTAGAGTTAAAGACAAGGAAAGAAAAACTCAAAGAAGATTACTCCTCCAAGAGAAGGAAGCAATAGTGCTTTGTTATCAGTTCAACATTGCAACATGAACAGAAGCCCACTTATACAGTTATTTACGTTATACTTCATTAGAGAATTAAACCTCTACGCAATCTCTCCAATATTACTCAGAATTTTCTTTGTTTTCACCATCCACGACAGAGCCGAGTTCAGAAAAACCAAGGATTAATCTCACTCAGAAAGAAATGCTGCATTGAAATTTAAAATAATAGTATCATACTACATGACAAGACAGAAAAAAAGTCGTCCAAAAACAATAACCTGGGATATCCAAGGATTAATTGCCTGATGCAACTCATCTACTATTGGACCTCTCAAAACATTCAAGGGCACCTGAAATTGGTGACATTTCAATTGTACATAGATAAAAAGACAAAAGAAACATAGAATGGCACCTTTGAAATTTTGATGACTTTCTATCCAAAGGATACCTCTTTCGGAGGCTCTACGATGACACTTATATTTGGACGAAAGATGTAAGCTCCAGACGTCTTCAAAATTACAGAGGACTCAGATTGTAACACCTAAAAGCATATTATTATTATGTACGATATGATAAGGATGTAGCAGAGTACCTGAGGATTATATCCACTTCCATCATCTCCCGTGTAATATGAATATGATTGTTCTACAGATAAGTTAACCTTCAAAAACAAATAATGAGATGGAGAATGCTTACAACTAAATAAGGTGAAGCCAACCAGCACAAGATAAACAGAATAATAAATTCTTTAAAAAATTGAATACACATTATATGCGGTTGTCTTTTCAAAGATAATATTTATACTAAAAATATCAACAAAGACCGACTATAAAATATATAAGTGAACATTTGTAAAAGTAATTACACAAACTATATGAGTCTTATGAAGCATCAAACAGATGAAATACCAAGTTTTTGTTGTCCGTGTATTGGATGAGCTTGCCTTTATTTACTTCATACTTAAGCTTAATATTTCCATGCCCAATTTCCAGAAAATCGCTTTCATTGCTGCAGACAGAATGCAGTTTGGATATAGTGGATTTTGACCCTGAATTCATAGCAAATGCTCCATTGAGTTTGTAGCTTACAAGTTGACCTATTGGAAACAATGAGAAAATGGTATATTATAAATGATATACCTGTAGTTTCGGCTTTTGTAACAAAATATGTGCGGAAACCAAGTGGAGGCACAGTTGCTGGAAATACAAGCCAGAATTTTGGTATGGAACTGGGAGACACACCCAAGTATGCATTGACATAGAAGTTTCTCAACCTGACTGACTCCTTTTTTATAGGGATAAGCTGTGATTCAATTAGCTTTCCTTCAGAGTCGGCAATATTGACTGCTTCATCAACAACCTGCAATTATTTTAAGAGCATAGAAGTGGTCATTAACATGTCTGCTACATTCACTACTCCATAATTACGTCAGAGATGCTCTCCACCAGTTTTCTCAACAATAAATTATTCAAATTACTTTAAGCCATGTTGAGCAACTAATATGTTGGAACTTTCACGAAAAAGTTAGTTCATTTACACTACTATCCAAAAAATAACTTTCCCCTTGTCAGAGAAAAGGCCAAAATGGTATTTTCCAGGCTAGGACATGCTGACAACATAAAATAGACGTGATTTTGTATTGTATCATTCAGAGTGAGCATCAAACAATGGAGACAAATTTCATCTAAGAAGAAAGATTAATGAAAATTCAACAATGATGCAAAGTTGGGCAATCTCAAAACTTGAAATAAGTACCGGTATACGGATTATATCTTCTCGATTCCATCCAAGGGGATTATAGACCACAACCACCTACAGAAAATATCAGTCCAAAGACATAATTATAACTAGAGATCCTTTCACATTGTATGTCCAACAAAAATATAAGAGCTTGAAGAGCTTTACCAAACTTTTGCCTCGAGATAAAGTAATTTCTGATGCAGGACAATAGCTTAGATTCATAAGAGGACACTGAAAGAAGATGACACAACAAAGCTAAGAGAAACTTCATGTACACAATAATAATATACAAAATCTTACACAGAAAAAAGAAATTAAACTATTCCAATAGCTTCTATATATATTTTGTCAACAAACTCAAACATGTCAAAAGGAAATAATAATGAGCCTCGGATTAAACAGTCTTGCAAATTACCTGTTGAAGCATTGTTGTTATATTGTGGCAACCAATATCCAGTTTTGACTCTGTTAAGCATGCTAATGAAAATTTAACCAGTGATGCTGCCTGCATGCACAAAAAAATAAAAGAGCAACGGGGAATGTAACCACACAAGGTACATGAAGCCATGGACTGGCTTGTCAATGAACAGCAAGAGAACATTGTTGTTGATATAATTTTACCATTACCTCCTTATATCCAGTATATAGCCTTTTAGCATAATCATCAGCAACATGTTGTCGTTCTGTGCCACTGACGGCATCATGATGTTGTGCAATTGCCAAAGCATCAGCCAGAGCATCTGTTGTGGAAGCTAAGGCATTTTTCCCAATAAGAAATTCTAATTGCCTTGCTGCCTGATCATATGAGTTTTCCCCTCTCAACAATTAAAGATACAAACGAGTGACAAACACGCACCAATTGGTGCTGCGGTGGAAACTGTAAGAGAAAGCATGCCAAACTAAAGATTTAAGTAAAACAGTTTATTTCTCACCAAATAATAACCACTTAGCTCTCTTACAAAGCCTTTTAAACCTGGTCTGCTTGTGAAGTACCCTGTCCAGTATGCATTTGGTCGGTCAGCATACCTGAAAGACTAAAATTATCATTCAAGAACTGGGGACGACCAAATACACACAAACATATGCTTCTTATCAAATAGCTTTTTTCTTTCCTAAGGAAAAATTCAGTTATAAAAAATGCTGATAACCATAACCAAACTGCCATCCAGGGAAATGGCATCCTGGTAAACATGAAAGTGTTATAAAGATACACATCTTTAACATAATTTCTTTACTGCTTAAATTTTTTCCCATAATCGTAAAATTGATCACAAGTGTCTGAATGTTGTACGCACGGGAAGAAGTCCTCCATTTTCAAAGGCCAAGAATCATTACTTGTAAACTTTGCGTCTGTATAAATGGATGGTGTTGAGTACAGTGCATTGACCCTACCATCCTAAACATTGAAAATAAACATTTCAAAAAGAATGAAAAATACTATTTTTTGAGGAAGTCTATAAGAAGGAAAACGCATAGACCTTCAATATAGATAAGTTGCTAACTCAACAAAAAAAATGATCAGATACTCTTTCAGCACCATCATTCCAGCACTCTCAAATAGACCAAATAAACCTTAAAGATAATAGATGAATTCTCAAAAAGTATTTCGATAAAAAAATTATGGTTTATGCCAAAAATGAAACAACATCCACAAAATATTTGCTTAGGCATTTGGAAACAAATAAATATTGTGAGGGTGCTTTACTAAAAAACTTAGACAATGTTATACGACTATTAGACATCAAGATGATGGATAACAATATATGAGAACCATACTCATTTGTGGGTAAAAAAAGGCAGACTCACCTTGTTGACATAATGGATTAGCTTGTCCATTTGCCTGAACCATGAATTCGCATATTGATATCTAAAATCAGTACCCATTGTCCACATAATATGGTTTGTACGAGTTACATTAGCCTGAAAACAAAGAAGATAAACCATAGTTTTGATACAGTAAACACAATATAACTGTAGTCAGGCAATTAAAAGACGTTATGACAATTATTGAAGAGTAAGCTTCCCAAACAATGTAAGCTTAAGTAGAAGTATTGATGCAAAAAACTTAATGATGCTATTTGAAAAGTCTAGGATATAATTTTACGAAAGGAATATCTGCTCATTGCTTTTCCTACAAGAGACAAAGGTGTTAAATTCACGGAAGGCAAAAATCCAACATCCCCCTATTTTTGGTGACCAACAGTATACAATGTAGAGATCACAAGATTATGATAAGATCATATAATATGAGATAAATGTTGGGATATTGCCTTCAATTTCAGCCACATGCTCACTTATTGTATGGAGGAGCAACATAGTAATTTGGCCTGTTCTATTAATACCTACCCTAACATGCTCACTAATATCTAAGGTAGATATCAATATAACAAGTCAAATTACTGCATTGCTCCTCAATAAGATATTAATGCTAGAGGTTGATTTTTTGATTGAGTTGTTTAAACAGTCAGTGGTGAGGCAAATTCTGGGGGTAAGAAAAAACTTGATTTCAATGGATACTCTAGTCTTGAGTGATTGGAGGAGTTCCGCAAGAGGTGGAGTTCTAAAAGTTGAGAAAGCTAATAAGATCAAGTGTAGGTTGATAGGGAGTAGAGTTAGAGTGGAGCCAGTTGATCCTAACTGACGGGTTAGTGCAGATGGCTTCTACATATACGAATGTTCTCTTAAGAATGGACTATAGGAGAAGATGGAGCCTTTATAGGCTTAAATTGTGTTGCTCAATGCTAAAGTATGTTCACACTCTGTGTGGGGGTGTGGCAGGTGCCTATGCATAGGGTACTTGGTGGAAGCATATATCGATTATCTTATTGACTTGGAATTTAAGTAAAGGTGTAGATTGTTGGGATATTGCCTTCAATTTCAATCACGTGCTCGCTTATTGTATGGAGGAGTAGTATGGCAATTTGGCCCATTTTGTTAACATCTACCCTACCATGTGAACACAGGAGACGAGGAATAGTTTGCAATGAGAGGGGGGGGAGGGAGACAGGGGGAGGGTGGGAATAGTGTTGCTTGGGTTTTCTCAGGGTTCTTCTTGGTGTAATCTCTACATCTTTTGAGAGATCTCTTATTTTGGATCATTCTCTTGTACTCAATATTCAAAGTGATTCCTTCTCATGGCGGTAACTAGAAGGCTGAGCAACATATATTTGTGTGTGTTGTTTTGGTTATTTGCTCTTTAATTGTTTTGCCATAGTTTGTTATCAATTAGCTTAGTCCATACTTTGAGGCCTGTCACAAATTTATACAACAATAAGACAGGGAGCCTTCTTGCAAGTAAGAGTTCCTGTGCAACCTAGCAGTCATGATTCAATCAGCATCTTGCAAAATGTAAAATAAGGTTGTTACAAAAGACCCAACATCTTGCAAAATGCAATGAAGGTGCATCTGTTGTGAATTAATCCTTTGTTGTTATATCCGAAAGTAAGGCTACAATTTTTCCATCTCACTAAGTTGGATATACGGATCAAAGAATCAATAATCAATCTATCCAAGGTTTGCCAAGTCGGATATCAATCAATGATTTCCAACAAGAGGGTTGGTAACACGGTCGACCATTAGGAAAATTATTGAAATAATTTTGTCTATCTGTAGTAAATGTTTATAATCCTATATTACCTATATTGGTTAATTCTAAAAATCTCCGACATTTCTCCAAAATTTTTCCCAAATATCTCTAAGAGGAATGGCCGACACGATACCAATGTCCAAGATAACAAACTTTGCTTCACACTATCACACCCACCTCAATTCCTAGCTTCCATTTCCTCCCAACCTTGCAGCTATAAGTCTATAAGTCCTCACCATTCGTCTTTTCATGTGCCACAGTTTACCCATTTGGTGGTCCAACACCTACTACCTCATGGTTCAGATCTTCTAGTTTCTTCCTCCTTGTAATCTCTTGTCCTTCTTCACCCTCCCCCTCTCCTTTTCTTTTTCTCTTCCTAGGTCACATCTTTTAGGAGGTATATTGTCGATTTATCAACGATAACACCGAAGCATTTTTTGCCGGTCATTATCGTATTGGCAACCTACTAACACCAACATATTAGCGACTTATCACCAACATATTGTGACATGGCAAACCTTGATTTATCCATTATGAGCATCATGTGATTGGTTTTGCACCAACGATAGACTCATTAATCATTTCTAAGATGCACATTAATTTAGTAACTAAGAACAACATACCCAAATTTGCTCACTACAAATAAGAACAGAAAGACTTACAACAATTTTTTGCAAAATATAAATTGGAGGAAAGTTTTTAATTCCTATGATGAAGGGGTGATCTTGGACTTAGAGACTTATCCAAAGTTAATTTGGAGGGTCTTGATAAGCTCTTTTGAAGAGTGTAAACAAATAAGGAGAGCACCTAGGTTAAGTGGGTCCATGGTGTTTTCATAAATATTTCATTTAATCTACTCAATGTCACTCTTCCTCTTGCACTTGGAATAACATTCTCACCCTAAGGAGTAGTTTTGCATCAGGCTGTTTTAATAAGATTGGCGAAGGTAAGTGGTAACCTCATATACACTTGGCCTAATCCTTAAATTGGATCATTGTCGTCTCTTATCTAAATTTGGTAACAAAACAATCACAAAACTTATAGGTCTTCTTCATCATAACCTTTCAAATTTATCTGAAAATAGAGTTTCGGACCTTTTTGCAAATAGCATGTCCATTGAAGAGGCCTTGACTTTTCTAATCTAGCAAACTCCAACTTTCTCCAAATCCTTTGACAACATTAGTTATGTTAAAGTAAATATTTAGTAGTTCCCTTTCCTAACAATTTAAATTTTTAAGACAAGTGGTTAGACCATCTAAAATTTACATAATATCAGAGCTAAAGGTTTGGGGTTCAAATCCCATTGGTGATATATACCTGAGGAAGTATTAACTTGCCTCGTATTTGTGTCTGTCCGCGTGCTAAGCTAAAAAAAAAGTTTGCTTGCACGTGAGGGGGAGTATTGAAGTAAATATTTAGTGATTTACTTTCCTAACAGCTCAAACTTTTAAGACAAGTGGTTAGACCATCTAAAATTTAGATGTTAATTACCATCCCAAAGAGTTATTGGAATTTTCTATGCACCCTTGAAGATCATGCCCCTTGACACTTTTGTGTGGTTCAAGGTTAGACCTAACAAGCATATTTTCATTGCCAGACTCATCATGTGCAAAATGGGATATTGACATTAGACATTCTACAAAAAAGTAACTTTCGTCTAGCAAACGAGTACTCTCTTTGTATAGAATCTAAAGAAATTCATGTATTCCAAAAGTGTAATATCCATCACCAAAACCTCCTCATCAATGGAGCGATTGATCGGCTACTCACTTTACTCAAAAATCAAAATCATTATTTTAGCATTTTTGTCAAGACTCTTCTTGTTAATTTCAATGTCTTTATTAGGTATGTGAGTAACAAGGGAATCTTCCTAGACATGTTCACTTAACATCTAACCATAGTTCATTTGTTATCTCCAAGGTTCAATTAGCTTTTTGATGAAGGTAGACTTCAGTTTCAATCCCAGCAATACAAATTCCTAATCTTCTATAGGGTTGGGTCCTAACAGGTAATAGAAATCTATAAAACAAGGCGTACTACAGATCTGATTTCAGATCCTAAACCCTGCAGTTTATGTCGTCAATAACATATAGAAGAGGAGGAAGTGTGGCGAAATAGAAGAGAGGATTGAACATCAAGAAGTAGAGCAAGAATAGGGGAAAAGAAGGCAGACGTAGAGGGGTAAAATCTCTTGGATTACAGCCAATAATAATCCAACCAAAAAATTTGGCCGTAGTCTTTACATAATCATGTATATCTGCTAAGTCCTAAAGCAACCCGAAAACTGATGTATGACATCAACAATTATCAAGGAGTCACTTGTCATAAGATAGCATCTAATAAACATATAAGATGGCATCTAATAAACATACAAGATAGCATCTAATAAACAAAATACCAACTCAATTGCACAATACTAAAGTCGACTCCCTTGTTTAACTTTGATCAGCCAAGTATTCGCCCTTGTCAACTACGTCTGCTTCTCCTTGTTCTTCTTCTTCTTTCTCTCATAAACAATACCATATTTAGAGTGTTCCTTCTTCTTATGATAGTCTTCTTTAATTTGATCAATATCTAATGAACTAGAAGAATATAAGGATAAAGTATCAAACTCATGAAGATGCTCGCATCGCTTTCGACATCCTCAAATATAAGCAAACGAGTTTTGGATAATAGTAATTTGTGAATTTTTTATGTAATTTTCCATATCATTTCCCTTTCACATTTTGAGGCTTAGGCAGCTTATATATTTTCCCCTCAGGGCTGTTTTTAACAAAATCGTTAACTTCAAAGAAGAAGATCATAGAGAATTTAATAATAGACAGTTAATAAGATAAGATTTCTAATTTAAATGTTGATATACTGCATGGCCAATTGGAATTGTACAATTGTATCTATATGCCTGAATTCAATATTTGGTGTTAGGTGGAGGATGATGATGGCTGGAAAACTTCGGTACCAGGGTAGTTATGAGGATCCATCTCCTCCTTCCTATAGATACTATAGAGCCAACTGTAACTATGTTTGCCATGCTACAAAATTGAGGATTGAGAAACAAAGATATTAGGCAACAAGGTGCACCTGTGCAACTGCGGCATTTACAAAGTCATTCACTCGTTCCTCAACATTATAATCGTATAAGGTTTCATCATCCTTCATTTCAAAAAACAAATTGTAAGACAAAAATGCACAAAGCAAAAATGGTTTCCACTATCAAATAAAGTACCTACCTGAACAACAGGAGAGATGTCATTGACCTCAAAGGAGAAACCAGGTGGAGGTTCATAATGTACAGGAAAAATGCCAGTGAAAATCTACATGAACAAAAGGACATGTTTTGTAAACGTCACTGATTGTGATAAGATTAAAAAGGGAAGAAGAAAAAATTACAATACATACATACACCCTGCAGATTGGATATATTAAGCTAAATTCAGGATGATGTTCTATAAATCTACAACTTGAGAGAGGTGTGTCACCTGAGAAGATGATCCCAAGCTTTTGGAACCATGCCATATAAGCTCAAGAGTCTTTTGCTCTTTTCGCCTGGCCCTGTCTTGGTAATCAATTCGTGCAAAAAAGAGAGCATCAAATCCCACCTGAACGTTATGATATCCATTTGAGAGAAAAAATCTATATGTAAAAATATGCGGATTAACCTTTTAGTTTCTAATTTATGTTCACATATATAAATGCTATACACTCCCTTCTCTTGAAAGAGAGATTACAAAGAGTACTCCTCAAGTTCAAAAGTTTGTTTCATGGAGATGTCCACAAAAAAATGTTGCGCAAATGACGTCAAAACCAACATCTCATGCATTCTTTAATGGCTCTATTTTTTTCATTTGCAGCCATCCAAATTCCGTTGACTTCATAATTACACACACCCACTATCTACATTAGGCATGTAATGCATAAATCCAAAGTAAAAGAATTTTACTACCACACTATCTGAATATTTATTAGATCATGATCATGTGTAGAGCAGTGGCTTAGATCTCAATGAATTAATAAAACCATTGTCTGCTTTCTTTAAACGAATCTTAGCAATAGAATCATGAAAAATAAGGAAGCTAGAAATGATTGTGTAAATGACAAACACAATTGGCAATTTGGAATCAAACAGGTCTCACATTAGCAGATACATACCTCCGCCCCAAGCAAATAGGCTTGCACTGCAGAATGTCCAAAGGGGTCAATCTGCCAGCCAATCCGCGGAGTATGGTCGAACTCCTGCTTGATAAACTGGTGTCCAAGGGTCGTCTGATCAATCATGTCAATATAATGTGTGGACGCCTCGTCATGCATACACATGCCGCCATTTCTAGAATTGCAAAATTATACAGACTCAAACAACAAGAGAGTGAAAGATACATTCAAACTAAAAATAACTTAAGGCAAAAAAACTGACACGTGGACAGCTTGATTACAACATTTTTGTCGATGAAATATATATATATAAAAAGATGGTGGAGTATTGACGGTACATGAAGTCGAGTTGGCCGGATCTGACAAGCTCCTTAACAATAGCCTGCATCTTTTTACTCTGCTCCCTCCACCACCGCTGAAAAAATGCCTACACATAAATACAACCATTGATTAGCAAGAAAGAAACGGAAAGAGTGTTATTGCATGAAAATTTGGAGAAGGAAGCACGAAGCTCATCCAAGCGGGCCCACGAGGAAATCTTTCACATGAATGTTTCTTGCTCAAAACATGAACAGGAAATTGAACTTAAAGTCGTGTTATTTCCTTGTCTACCAATTTTAAAATTTTCACATCCTCCAAATTCTTTTCTTCTTTTTTTCCCATTTCTTTCTCTTTAATGCCAACCATACAAAGAGGGAAAGGGTAGTAAGAAGAGAAGCCTTGCCATCTCAACATAGACAAATTTGCGATTCTCGTCAGCAAGCAAAGCCGGGATGAGAGAATCCAGCACGTTCTGAACACATGCACCCTGATGCAGACCACAATCGAACAACAGGTGACTGGAAGGCACAATTTGATGAAAGACAAACAATAAATTGAAAAAAAAATCAACGAGTAGGTTTTGTACCCTAATGGAGTTATTGGCGCCGACGTAGTATTGATCGACCGTCTTCAACCAACCAACATCGTCATGGGTGTGAGGAACCAGGTGGACATTGATCTTGCCAGGGACAATACCCCGCGAAGTGTTGTAGGAAATGTAACTGGACTCGCAACATGACAGTCCTAGTAGCAACCAGGCCGCCGAAAGAGCAGCGGCGACGGCCGCCATCGCCGATTTCAAGAACACCGGAGCAGAAACCGGTGTGGGGAGGACGGGGATGGATTCTTGGGGACAAGAGGAGGCCGTCTTCACTCTTTCAGTGCGGTTGAATCTTGTTCCCGGTAAGAGTGGGCCGGGTTTGGAGAGACAAATACCAGCTGGTACCTACCTACTAAGGGCGTCAGTTGTAATTGAACTCAGGTTTGTTTTATAAAAAATCAAATAATTAAACATTTCACATTTGATAAAATTTACTGTCTATATAGTCTGATGAAAAGAACTTGAGATTTCTTCTTCTTTTTTTTGTTAAGATAAAAGCGTGCATGTGCAATAAAAAAACTTTAACTAGAGAGTATTAAGTTTGTTTTTGGAGAGATATTATAATTAGTAGAGAAGTCAATGGGCTTGTCTAAGTTCAAAATTTAATCAAACCCAAATTACACATCACGTTGAGTTTTCAACCCGATGAAACTTGGTTTGTAAAAATATAAAATTATGCCAAGTTCTATTTGATTTAGCTATTTTAGAATCAAGTTGAGCTCAACTTTTTTTTTCCAACCGTGCTCAACTTGGCTCCACTTAACATTCTTAATCGTCCCACAGTATTTTTAATTAGGCTACAACTATATAAATGATAAAATCAATGGAAAGAGCGTGGCAGCTGACAAGGGCATGCCACCAATTTTAAGTGCTTATTGTATTTTAAAATACGCTTAAGTACATTATCATTTAAAACAAATCATATATAATTTGTTTTTTCCTGATGCAAATTAATATATATCCTTTGAATACGAGATTTATAAGAGGATCAGCACTAAGGTTCTCCCACACCACCAAGCAATAATGATTATGATTATGTACAAAAGCTCCCCCACAGCACAAATGGATGAACCACGCTCGAGTATATGCGTATCGTCTAATCTAAGCAAACACACCTCAATCATGTTCGTCTGCATCAGTGTATAATGTAGATTTTACTATTAGGCTACTCCAACTTTATTCCACCTTCTACCTGCGACTTACAAAACCACAACAACCATGTTGGATCAGTTTAATGGTATGGAAGCACTTCGACATAAAAGCTTTAAATAAACAAGCGGTAAGCACTACAGAACACAGCTGATCGAGAACAATTTTGCGCGCAGCATGCGTCGATAAAGTAATAAAGGAAGGAGAAAATCACGAGAGACATGCAAGAATCTGTAAATTTTGTTAAAATTTGGCTGCAATTTTGAGATAATTGCGGCAATCCAGTACATGCGAAGGCTTGAACTTTATAAAACAGTACAACAATCACAAAGGGTAGCACACAAGGCTAAATAACACTTGCGTGAAAAACTGCTATTTAAGTCTTAAACTTTTTTTTCCGCGCAAGTGAAGTATAAAACTTGCGGATCTCGAAGTTATTTCCCCCAAATAGCCCTCGATTTGGGAAAGATGGATAGGCAAGCTCGTCTGCATGCACGATCACTCTCGCTTATAATTATCCAACGTAACATATATAGTTTATTCCGACGTAAAAATAATAATAATAGCTGCATTGAGATTGGAGTTTACCCAAAATAATCACACCCCATTACATGTGACCAATGCCAGTAATTATCAAAGTCACCGAATCTGTTATTTTAACAAACCAAAAAACCTATACACTATCTGTTACTAGTCCCTACAGATCAGGAAACTAAGGCGTAATATAACTCATGCTATGTACACCAAAGAACAAACTAACAATATCTCCCTGTTGTTCTCGCAGCTCTTCTTCTACATATCACGATTCAGGTATATTAATTCACAGATTATATGGGTTGCAATGAATTTGACCAATCCCTTCCAAATTGTTAAAAGGACGAGAAAATGGGAACCTGCCTGTGGTGTATTCTATTCTGTACAATGGCCTTCAGCAACAGGGTGTAGCAAATCAATGATAAATCCTATTTTGTCATAACTTATCTGCAATCCGCCCTATTGCATCTGCAAGTTTGGACAAGGCCCCAACAAGGCTCTCGGTGTATTCTTTCCGCTGGTCCCTATCCAGTTCCATGTTCCTATTTTGAACTTCAAATTGTGCAGCTAGCATACGACTATTTTGTTCTAAGACTTCAATTACATGTTCTTGTAGGTCTGACATCTTATTTCCTTCGGGTGATACAAGTTTCCTCTTGCGTTCTTTGGATGTTGCCCCTTTCTCATGATCCTCCCGGCTTTTCTTCCCTTGCATTTTACCTGCAATAAAAGCAAGATAAAGTGTAGTTGAGGACTTTATCTGATATCTTATTCAATGCCATGAACTTAGACTACACAAAGGATATTGCATCAGGAAAGCTATTTTAACATGAGTATAAACACAATAGGAATGGTTCCACCTTAATATAATAGTTAGGACAGAATTAAAAATGAGCAGGTGGGTATTGGATACTAGAGGTAGCGGAAACTAGATAAACCATTGCCCAGAGCATTGAGCCAATCATCACAATTGCATTGAAATGAATAAAAATAACGGCTAATGTGTTCAAACAGTTATAACACATAGTGTGGAAAGAACACATGAATCACACCCAACAAAGTTACAATATGAATTGCTCCCATCAAACTATACCTAGTTTAATAGCTAAAGCCACATTTCACTCACAAATCCAAAAATTTCATATTTACTAGTATTAGAAAATCTTTTTCCTCTAATTAAAAGATACTAAGTAACAAAAATTTAGCAATGATATTATATCAATAATACCTCCTCTAAGCTCAAACCAAGCAGACGGCAGCTAAACAGACAACAGCAAGATGCAAATACTAATTCAAGCACATATACATTTTGACCAACACAAAGGATGCTACTTCAAAATTCACTAATTTAAATAAGTTCATAAGTCAAGCCATATCAGTGTATCTTCTTACAGAGAAAAAATGACCAGATAACTTAAGTAAAACAAGGTTAATACTGATGCACGACAATGGAAAATGAAAATCAGAGTATACTTAGCAAGTTTATTTACTTATTTGATACATGCTTTCTTATATTAGTATTTTCTTGCTTGTATTTAAAAGATCGATCCATCCTAGGTAGACAGAGAGTTTTTACATTAAATTAAAGTTGGCCGATAGTTTATTTCCTCTTTGTTATTTACAGTTTTTACTTCTTCCATTTACATAGTCAGTCTTTCTCTGCCCTTCCAAACTACACTAGCTACTTTCATATCCAACAAGCATTCTTGCACAAGGAACATAAGTGTAGAATTAGTATTTTTATAAGTCAAGTACAAAGCTCGAATTTACCTGGACTAGATAATTCTTGGCCTGACGGTTCATCCTGCCTTTCTTGATCCGGTGTCATGCAATGCCTTTCTGCAAAAAGAAAACAATTATGGTTAAAAAATGGTAAAAATTGACCTTCTTGGTTTGACCTCAAACTTCTAAATAGAGCAGAATAGGAGTAAATTAAAGGAAAAACATATAGACAGATTTTTATTCTCTACATCAACTTCCTAATGTGCTGCTGACTAAGTATACCTCCACCAACCTTTGATGGCGTTAGTGAGATGTATTTAGCAGAATTTATGCTTCACCCCTCCCAATAAAAGGAAGGAGGTAAATTAATCCTACAGCCCAGGGCCGATTCACGTTCTATAATGGGCCTAAAAATAAAAATCATCATACAATCAACACCCGGTAATAGACAAGTCATTAAAACCTTATTCACCAATTCATAAACTTAAGTGACATTCCAAACTAATTCATTTCAACCACACTTGCTAAATCATGTTTCCAAAATGCTACCAAAACCAATAAATAACCAACCTACATTATCAGTGGAATTACACATCTCAATAACTCCAAGAATCAGTTTAAGATGCAAAATTCTGTCAGCTACCAAGCGCTACCCTCAGTCTGATCTAAGTCAAGATGAAAACTTCTTAGAAGACACGAAGCAAAATTTCAATCAACAAGGTCCACATACAAAATTAGCAAGCTTCTATCATAAGACAAACGTAAAAAAGAATTAAGCCATGACCAGAAGTGATATCAAACGTTGCAAACCCACTACCACAATCTCAGCTATAACCTAGAAAAAATCAAATTTTATATGCAAAGCAACATGCTAAGCTGGAGTTTAAGTAGTAGTCTGGAAACAATACAGTAGAAGTTAATATTGAGACGATTATATCGGAAAACTTCTTTGATGATTGGGAATTCTCGTTTTACTAAAATCATTAATGGCATTATCGACATCTCAATTATATGGTTGAAAGGTTTAAAATTTCTCTGAGTTTGAAAACAGGGCATTTTCTACATTGTAGTTATCATCAGTTACTACACTAAGATGATTTAATTAATAATGAGATTAGCCCATTTGTGCTCTGATATCACTTCTCTTCTCGATCTACTTAAAGGCTTGCATACTAGAGTTGTATCCGTAAGGGCAGATGCAGATAGAGGCTATAAGAAAGAAAACAGAAAATTCGGAATTGAGCAGTGATATGGTCTCTTTGACCCTGACTCAAACCATTTGAGAGCAGGTGGATCAGCACCATCGTGCTTAATTTATCACTCTAGATATTTACTTTAAGGGCTTGCATAATGTAACCATAATAATAGTAACGGCAACCAACGCTACATCACACGGGCGAGGAATGAAGTATAGAAGGCAACAACAAGAGATATGGATACAAGGACAAGTACGATTGAATTGAATAGAAAAAAAGCACGATTGACTTGAATTGAAAAAGTGGGGGGAAATGGTGTATAAACCTGAGACAGGAATGGGAGCCGCAGGGCTATCCACCTCCTTATCAGGGCTGCGTACAGCATCCTCGTGGGCAGCCGACTGTTCATTGTCAGAAGAGAACAAACCCTCTTCGGCCGCGGGGGGCCGACCGCCGTCCAACACGTCCACGGCCACGGCCACCTCCGCCTTGGCCGCGGCTCCGTCGAGTATGTCGTAGACCTCCCGGTCGAAGAACCCGGGCAGCTTCTTCTCCCTCCTCAAATCGTTCCTCATCACCCAGAAAGACTCCGACCCGTCCGACGCCTGCGACTCCCACTCCTTTATCTTCCTGAAATCCCCGGCCAGGTTGCTCCACCGCTTCCGGCACTGCACCGGCCCCCGGTTCACTCCGTGCCGCCCGCAGTACGACGACACCGACTCCCACTTGGGTTCAAGGGCGCCGCCGCCGCCGGCGGAAGCGCGGCCGCCCCGCCGAACCCGGCTCTCCGCCACCGTCTTCCCCTGGATGAGCACGAGGATCTCCTGCCGCGTCCACCGCGGCAGCCGCGGCGGCCGGTTGCTCCCTTCACCCGACGCCGCCGCCGCCGCCGCCGTGTCCTCCGTCGTCGCCACCACCACGGCGCCGTTGGTTCCATCGGTGGGCCCCGCGTCGAGGACCATAGCTATGACTCCACAGATAAAAACGGGGTTTCGGTGGGGCGTAAACGGGGTCTTTGGCCACGCAACGGAACGGGGGGCAGCCACAGCCCTAATCCCAGAGCTTACAGAGGGTTTAATCCCAATTTGTATGTGCTTTCGACGTTATGATTGGCGATTAGGAGCACACATGTATCAGAAGTTACTTATGGACCCTCTACTATTTGTAATCTATTATCTTCTTGTAATATTCATAGGATATGTCCCCTTCTTTTTATGTCCCTCTCTCTCTCTCTCTCGCCCTCTTTTTTCTCTCTTTCTTTATTGCTTGTATTAGTTGGGGATGTAGAAAGACCAGAATTTATTGGACAGGCTCCCTTTGACATCCCACATGAACGTGTTATATCATAGCAACTAATTGTCCCACTCGTATGTTATTTTTTTATTTCACTTCTTCCAGAACAGCAACAAACCATTCTTTTGGTATTGGGATCTACTATTCAAATTTCATGTCTAATTTTACAATTCATTGCTTATTCTTCAATAATTTCATTTTCCAGATTGTCCCATCATATCATTTTACCAAGTAGAATGCCAATCAAATTAGCAAACGTTAGCCTAATTAGATGCAACAATAAGATCTTACTTGTAAGAAATAATTTTGCACGTGATTAACGGCATGCTCCGATGTGCAGCAACCGTGTACCACGCAGCACCCGTTATTAGAGGGCATTGTCAAAGGGCGCATGCAGGACGGTGTGTGCAATAATTTCTCAGAGGTTAAAGTGGGGGGGAGGTAATGCTGACGTGTGATAGCCAACAGCTTAGCCCGGCTTTAAGTAAGGGAAGGACTATTTTGATTAGGGAAACACTAATCGACAACAAGCAGGCTTGCCGTCTTAATCCCCCTTCTTTTTAAGTACTCCTTTAGCATCCTGTGTGGGGGTGCGAGGTCCACACCACCCACTCCTCTAGCCTTTGCCCATTGGTCTTTTTCTTACACTAAGACTTTGGATTGGGGGTGAAAGCAATATTGTTGTGAAGTGCGGCAATGTCTCCATCCATTGCCCTATTGCTATGAGTGATGTATTTGGTTGCTTCTAGGATTGATTGACTGCCTCTGCTGCCGCCTTTTGGATTTTGAGCTACGTCGGAGTGTTTGGGAGCCACCGGGGAGGTCACTCGCTTAGTGGAATGCGCCTCACTGCCCGGCCGAGCTCAAAGAAAAAATATATATATTAATTTCGGATCAAGCCTCTGGCTAGTGGGCCCCGAAGCATATATCATACGATAAGAAGTGGCCAGTTAGTTCGATAAACCATCCGTTCGACATTTTAGTAGGCAGCCGATTTGACGTGGCACGGATAGCATGAATCCTTTACGGCAATTGCAAAATCCCACGACGCCCACGATTCCTTTTTTATTATTATAAAATTACAAATAAAGGATGCCTTGGTTTACTCACAACATAAAGGTGATTAATATGATATTCATGATTTAAAAAACATTGTTTACATAACTAGGTCGTTTTGCAAAAAATTACCTTTTAATGAAAGAGATGCTTTAGTATCACTGACCATGCCACCTTTAAATCCTTTAATTCTAATTTGATTTTTCAAGCTGCTGTTTTGTTTTCAACCACTAAAGGCCACAAATTTAAATGCTAAGCAAAATAGCAAAGATGATAATCAATTCAATAAGCCTTTCATTTAAGTCGTGCTTAGTTCGAGGTGCAGTATCAATATGATAATCCTCCACTGAAAGCAGCATCCTTCTAAAGGTTAAGCTAATAGTAAAAAGTTCACTGTATTTAAAATAGTGAGTGAAAACTACCTATCCAATTATACAACCTGACAAGGGGTTACTTTTGGTCTAACCCTACAACCCCATCAATACACAACAAGGAAAAATAAAACATAAATCACCAGACATGCCGATATAACAAGAATTAAACAACTAAACAAATACCAATTAATTGTCATTAATATAATATAATTATCATGAACATATCTATATAATTATCAAAATCATTACATACTAATCATATAGTAACCGATAAAATAAATAAGCCCCCAACGAACGAACTATGGTTCACTATTAATAAACTATATAGCTAGAGTAATCAATTAAGTCCAACTACATAATCAATACTAATTATTTGATAGAGTCTGCCACC
>JAURVB010011831.1:0-12944 GCA_033002965.1 Piper betle | reverse complement strand
TAGGTCAATTTTTCCTTACAATACAGCCGAACAGATTTAGGTGGAGTAAAACCAGAAAGTTGGAGAAGAGGCTAATTAGTTAGGGCAGTCACAAACTATAGGTCTTTCCCCTTTCCACATTTTTTATATATTTTCAACTTCTGGTGAGAACACAGGCTGCCCACTTGTCCTTTGAAACTCTATTGATATATACGTCTGTAAAGGCCATTCTAACATTCTTTGAGTATTATCTGTATACGTCAATATTCTTTAATGACTATCTTGATGTTAGAAGGGTATTATTCTAACCTTTTCATCATATTCATTGAGAAGTCACCTGAGATTGAAAATTTAAATGATGTGTTGGTTGTAGTTATAGAAGCTCATTGGGGGCAAAAGTGAATCATTGACAGCCGAGTACTTCTGTTTATCTCCAGCAATTTAATGAGATATTATCCTCTCTTGTTAATATGTTTTTTTCTTACCAAGAAGAAAGAAGAGCCTAATGATGTTCTACTGATGAATGTTCTCTGTTGAAATTTTGGGTTCTTGTGATGGTATTGCTCATCAAATAATGGAATATGATGATACATCATTGACGGTTAATATGTGTTTTTTTAGAAAAAAATTCTATGAAAACTATCATTCAATTTATATCCTACAGTGCGTCCAATTTATGGTCATTTGACAAAGCTTGAGTAGGAGACAGTTGGAAGGTATTGATGACAATGTGGTTATTAATCGTAATACATCCATTTAGTTTGCATGTCGACGCCATAAATTTTACGGACTAGATAAGAGCATGGTAATAATAACTTGTTCTTCAATGACCTTTGGAAAAGAGGGGTGTGGTAGATCATTAACTTGTTTACATAGCTAGCCAGTCAGCTTAAGCATTTAAACTCAGCTTTCTCATCTTCGATTTTGAGTTATCGAGTGGAGTCACTAGCACTCAAGCTTATAGATTGATGATGGTTTAATTCCATCAAATTTATATTAAAATTTTAGCTTATGAATTAATATATTTAAACTTATCAGAATATTATTTATAAAAAATAAATCAAATAATTAGTCATTAAAACTTTGTATTCACGTTAAAGATTATTACAAAATCTTGCTCCATAATTTTTTAAAATTATTTCAATGAATCTTTTATCAGATATTTAAAATGTATCGGAGACAATGAATTATAAATTAGGATCAATGAAATTTTGATGACCAAATACCTCTTACCCAGGACCTTAATTATACCTATCTACAATCCAATCTTCTAAATCTCATGAATTTTAGATTAAACTGATCAAGCCATGACGTTCAAGCTGATTTGGCTAAATCTTTTACCTAGTCGACCGAGGCGAACATAAAAAATCTGAGGAGTCCCATTTTGATATTATCTAGACTACTAGATGGAAAAAGTATCACGCCCACATTTTGGCTAACAGATGTCGGCTACATCCTTGTACTTTATCTTCTTCTTAATATAGTAGAAATGTTTAGTGTAAAAAATAAATGGTGATTTTGAAAATAATAAAAATAATAATAATTTTGAAGAAAGCATGGAAGACTTTTTTTCGGGTTTAAGTGAAGTTAAAACGAGAACTTCTCCACTTATTTTTAACAAACGTGGAGAGAGACTACAACACTTTACCCTACGTCCTCCTCTCCATCTTATGCCAAGTTGAGTTCGAGAATAAAGTGATGGAAGATGACAAACAAAACGAAACACCTTTGCCAAACAATACCCATCTTTGTTGTGAAGTTTGGGCGCCTACGGTGATGCATCGCCTAGGCACTCAACAAGCGCCCTTTTGGATTTATATAACTGAAATTTTTTATGATCGTGATAGGGACTAATCAGATAATTTATTACCATTTTAGGTTTTTACAGAAATCACCCAAGTAAATAATAATTGCCAATATCAATACCCTTTAATGTGAATGTAGAGGCTTAGATTTGTGGTGCGTTGGGTGCCAAGGCGATGCATCGCGGTAGACACCAATCCTTTGTAGCATATCTGGATTCTTAAACGACTGCAATGGGATACAGAGGAAAATAAACAAGATAAGTGAAGATGAAGAGGTTCATCCCTTAGCATGGCTAGGTTAAAAATGCGATTAATAAGTCCAAACTGGCCGTGAGATTTGATCCTAAGACTGAAACTAAATGTAGCTCACTTAAGGGATAAAGGCTGGAGCACTTCTTAATTTTGTCTATAAAATAAATCAATCAAATGATAATGTACTTGTCATGCTTCCCATACTTGTAAGAACTTAAAATATCTCCTAATAAATGTACTAAAACTTGTATACAAGAATTTAGTATAAAAATAATTTGCTATGAGTAATTACTTTACCACCCTTCAATTTATTAGCAAGTCTCATGTACAAAACTATGGGTATGTATAGAGAATAATTTTAAATACCATATAGGTTATCATACTAGATTTATAACCAGTATAGGGTATATCTGGTACAGGGTTCAATCTAATTCTAAAATTAGAATAAAATATTTTATTGAATATTATAAATATAATTTGACATCAATATATCATCATCATCATTCATCATCCGCCTAATCCCAAGGAATTGAGGTTCGGGTTATGGATTCTTTCCTTCTTCTTATCATAGACCATATCAGTGCTGAACTCCAACTTTTCCTTATCTTTTTTTATTATCTCCATCCATGTTCTTTTATGTCTACCATGTCCTCTTTTAACACACTGGCAAAATGACCTGCATATCTTTTAACAACAGCATCCGAAGGACATCTTTGTATATGCCCAAACCAACGCAACCTATGTTCTTTCACTTTCTCCTCAATTGGCACCACCATTAATTGTAAATAAATAGTTTTGATGATAATTCGGTCTTTAAGGTTTTTTCCATACATCTATTTCAACATCTCCATCTCAGCTACTCTTATTTTGTCAATATGCATTTGCATTTTAGCCATCCAACTGCAATTCTATGCTTGGCATCCTCATCGATGTCCCCATCTGCATTTAACATAGAGCCAAGGCACTGAAATGGATAAAAGAGTTCTCCCTCATAGTAGTCTTACTAAAATTAAATTTCATACACTATGTTTTTGCTAGACTAATTCTTAGGTCTTGAGCTTCTAAGGTATCTGTCCATAATTTTAACTTACCCTCAACTCCTTCCCTATAAGTATCATTCAACACCATCGTTTGCAAATAACATACACCATGGGGCATCATGTTGAATATTATGGCTCAATTCATCCATCACAAGGGCAAAGAGGCAAGGGCCCAGAGCAGATCCCTTGTGTAAACCGACTTTAACTAAAAAATCTTCTATTTTATCCATCCAATCTTCACACAAGTACTAGCATTAGCATATATATCTTTAATGAGTTCATTGTAAAGTCTTGGGTATTATTTTGCTTCTACGACCTTCCAAATCAAGTTCTTTAGAACTCTATCATATGCTTTACCCAAATTAATGAACACCATATACAGGTTCTTTTTATTTGTTCGAAATTGTTCCATTAATTACCTTAACAAAAAGATAGCTTTCGTTGTAGATCTGTGTGGCATGAAACCAAATTGGTTTTGACATCAATATATATATTATTAAATACCAGTCAAAATATAAGGATTTCCTAGCAATAAATTTCATAAAAAAATAAGTGGCCCATTTACTAACTAAAACTTAGAGATCAATTCCAACTTTTTGCAAAAGACAACACCTAACAAGATTTATAATAATAATATTAATAATAAAAAGGAGCATCATATATAAGGATTCATCATCTAATGCATTAGTCATTTTTTTAATGATAACATTGGACTGATTCACTTTTGTGGCACATGGAATTGCTATTTAAAGAGTAGTCTTTAACTCCGGATCATGCTTTAGGATATACGTGATGACCAAATCCATCATTGAGCGGAAAGCAGGAGATGAAGTGCTAATTTGGTAAACAAATCCAACTTTCTTTACATTCCATCTTGTTATTTTGGAAGGAAAAGTAGTTAATTTGCTTTCATCGACGATCGAAGAAAGAAACAGTTCCTCTCCAAGTACTTGGTACAGATATCATATCCCATACAAAAATCATATCACACTGACCCTCACACAATATCAAATGCAACCAACTACCTATCTCATGTGAATAGCCAAAAAACTAAAACTTAAAAAAAACCCACGCACACAAAATAGAGAACTAGAAATTCCCATCTCTCCTCGCTTTCCATCATTCGAACGTCAAACAGAAAAAAAAAAAAATGTACAGGGAAAGCGTACATACATGGACGCAGTTTGTTTCGCATCGAAAAGAGTTATAATTTATAGAGTTATATTTATGATGTAAATATGAAATATAAAACTTCTTCATAAAAAAGAAAAGCCTATATGATGTACAGGGAAAGCTCCTTTTACTTGTGTTTTTTATAAAAGAAAAAATTGATGGATGTGAACTTTTAACGGGACTTGTTTTTGACATTAATTACCATATAGATTTCTTATATTTTTCATTTCTTTTATCCTAATCAAACAAAAGTCTATATGTGAATGCTCAATTTTCTATACTAAATTGATGACAAATACTACTATATTAAATTGGCAACGACTTCATTTAGGACCTAGTCAAGTCAAGCTCCTTAATTAAACATCAAGACAACTGTACATTGAGACCAACTTCATGTAATTTGCAAGTTTGGAAAGCTACATATGACATTCAGATAAAAATTTATGCGAAGAGAAAATTTGATACCGTCCATCATAATAAACATTATTATTCAAATCTGCTTGCATTTTGATTAGATGTCATTAATTTCTGAGCTAAAATTTCTCATTTTAGTGTTGACTATTGCAATCTATACCTACTTTCATCTACCTTTATAAATAAAAGGGGAACTAAATGATGGCATGAGATAAGCAAGAGAATCAGCCAATCAAAATACAACAAAAATAAAATCAAAGTGAAAAAATATTAGTGTATATCTTTAAAATAAATCCATCTCTAATTTATTATGTGATTATCATTTAAGATGAGATAAAAATAAGAATTTATCTCTAAAATATATTTAATTATCATCCATCTCATTATTTAATGTGATAAAAATTAAAAATTTATTTTTAAAATTTAAATCTATCTCTCCCTACTCCCCATGTCAAGTTCAATCTACACTAGGGAACTAGAGGTTGGGCTCTAATGAAATGAAGGTTATATATAAAATTAGAGTTTATATCTATGTAAGATTTCATTTATTTTCTAAAACTTACTTGACTTCTCATCGAGTAAGATTTTCTCCCAAACAAGTCGTGACCAAGATTGTCATTGACTTGAGTCAAGTCACGATGTTTTCATGCCAACTTGGCAGTTAGGCTCCACTATAGAAAACCTCAATATCAAATCTTCCATCGACTACGTATAAAATTGAAGAGATTAGTCACCGTTTTTCAAAGCATATTATTCTACCTAGATTGGTATGTTGTTGCATACTGATATGTTGATCATTACAAAGTAATAAATGATAGATGTAGTTGCCATATATATAAGAATTAACATGCAAAGAAAGTGGATTATGCGGTCTAAGTGTAAATTAATGATCCTAATCATCTCTATATTTCTATAAAACTTTTAACCGAAGTTAAAGATCTATAACTATAATAGTTTCTATAAATATATATGATCTCATCCAATATACGACTAATTATATGGGTGAGTACGACTACTAATAGATTTCATAAACCTGGCTTAAGTGCAACATGATGAATTTGAGTTATCCCTTCAATATTAACTAAGTTGAAGATAAACAGACTTATCCCCACTACCATATCGAAGCTTATCTCAGTAGGTATTGGATTTGGGGTTAAATTTAAGGTTATCATAATCAACACATCTTAGAAAATTTTGTCCACAAAAATCCTAAACATGGCCTAGTGTCAAGGCCTAACCCACATCCTATTTGGCCTAAGGCCAGTGATCTAGCTCACACCCTTAGTTTAGCACATCATCTACAATAGTCTCGATTTGAGTCTAATACCATATGTAACGACTCGGTTCATGTACAACATGGCGAACTTAAGTCATCTCTTCAATAATTGCCAACCAAGTTGAAAATAAATATGTATATTCCTATTAATATATTAAATCTTAGTTTTAGAGGCATTGGATGTTGGACTAATTAAGTTAAGGGTTATTACAGTAACACAAATTAAATCGAATCTTCACAAAAATTGAACCAAACTGTACAAAAATTAATCTGTCATTTTGGTCCGCTTAATAACCAAATAATCGAAATTTGAGGTGTGAAAAGAATGTCGGTGCCAACTTAAAAACCTATCCAAAATTTAAATTTAACACCAAATTAATAATCAAACTTCTCTTACGTTCACATTATAAAAACACAATGAGTCAATGAAAGAGCATTGTAAGTTTATAATAACTCAATTGGTATTGTAAATAACTTTATTTTTTACTAATGGAATTTTGATCATTAACCAATAATATCAAGAAATTATGCATGTTTTTTAGTGTTTTAAAATTGAAAAGTTATTATAAAAGCATAATTTAATATTCAATTAGGATTATAAATTTAAATTGTGTTTTAAATGTTTAAATTTTATTCAAAATAAAATTTTAAAATGATTTTTGGATCCTATGCGTAATTGTTGACTCTTACATCAGTACATAATACTTTTAAATGAATTTACAAAGTTTTTCATTCTAAATTCATTATTTAAATTAGGTTTTCGTTATTCTAAATGGCTTAAAATGTTAATAAGGATTGAACAATTAAGTTGAATATTTTCCAAATATTGAAAATTTTTTATTCTAATTTTGAACTAATTTTTTAATGACAATATTTTCTTATACTGATTTCACTTCTGAATTGGATTTTAACTTCAAGATATAATTTGTAAATTGACTCTCTATTTAAATTGAATTTTACTTTAAAATATTGTTCTCAACAATAAAAAAGACAGAATGCCATAAGAAGATCAAATTAATAAGAATAAAAAATAATTCTTATTAGGTGAATTATTTTTATTTTTAGAATTGAATTTCACTTTTAAAAAATATTCAATTTTAAATTGGATTATTTTATGTAAATATTGTGTTTTTAAATAGGATATGGCTTTAATTTTGCTTCTAGTTCCTAGTTAAATACCAATATTTTAATTTGAATTTAAGCATCTAAAATTCAACAAATTTATAATTCGGATTTTGATTGTTGAAATGTTTGAAAATCTATTTTATTTAATTCATTATAATAAAGTAGTTGATAAATAAATAGTTTGCATATTGATTGATGAATCAAGCAATCAAAACAGGTTTGTGGATAATAAATAATTGGTAGTCAAATCATGCTCCGTGTTTTGGAAAATTAATCTAATTGACTTGAAGAAGACTCTGATATTCTCTAGTCGGCTTTTATAAAATATCATCTCATTGCCCTGTTCGTGCAATTGACACATATTAAGATGAAGCTTCTCCTTGCTCCTCAAATTATTCAAGTTGCCATAATTGTGTGCTCTTATAAATTATTCCATAATTGTTCAAGTAATAATAATAGTTAATTATTAGTTTACACCCAGTAATTAACTATTAATCAACCAATCAAAACAGGTTTATGGAAAAATAATCGGTGTCAAATCATACTCCCTGTTTTGGGGGGAGCGAGAAAGTCATGCTCCTTTAGACACATCGTTCATGAGTGGTTGGAAAATTAATCCAATTGACTCGAAGAAGACTCTGTTCTTCTCTTCTGTGTTCTTATAAATTATCATCTCATTGCCTTCTTCACGCAATTGCTCTGTTCATGCAATTGCCTTCTTCACAATTGCCTTCTTCTCTTCTGTGCTATTATAAATTATCATCTCATTGCTCTGTTCATGCAATTCACACATATTAAGATGAAGCTTCTCCTTGCTCTTCAAATTATTCTCTTGTTCATCTTTCTATCATCCAACTTCGCCATCTCACTCCCGTCAAATGCTACAGATCGGTTTGCCCTTCTTGCTATAAAAGAGCAAATCACCTCCGACCCATATGGAGGCCTGTCATCCTGGAACGATTCTTTGCATTTCTGCGATTGGAAGGGAGTCTGGTGCGGTCATCGACACCGGCGTGTCACTGGGTTGGACTTCTTCGGGTCCTTCAATTTGAGTGGGACACTATCGCCTTATATTGGTAATCTGAGCTTTCTTAGATACATCAGCCTTGAAATGCACAACCTACAAGGAGCGATCCCAAGTGAGATTGGTCGTCTATATCGGCTGCGTTCGTTGGACCTAAGCTATAATTCATTTAGTGGAGAGATCCCTCTCAATCTAACAAATTGTCTTTCTCTTGAAGCAATGGATTTGGGCGCTAACAAAATAACAGGGAAAATCCCATATCAGTTGGGATCCTTGTCAAGTCTCAAGGAGCTCATTATTGATAGAAACCAACTCACAGGAAGTATTCCTTCATCACTTGGAAACCTCTCTTCTCATACTTTGCTTGATCTACGTTCTAACCATCTTAATGGGACACTTCCCATTGAGCTTGGCCATCTCAATAGCTTAGTAATTTTCGAGGTGAGTTCAAATCAAATATCTGGCACCATTCCAGATTCAATTTACAACCTTTCTCACATCACATCATTTGGAATAGCGCAAAACAAGCTGTCAGGGAAGCTTCCAACAAATCTTGGCATGCAGCTGCTCCCTAATCTGCAATTCTTTAATGGAGGTTCAAATAAATTAGGAGGGCACATCCCAGTTTCTCTGGCTAATGCGTCCAACCTTGTTGATCTTTCATTGTCCCACAATGAATTCAGAGGATTCGTACCAAATTTCATGGGATGTAGGAAAGGCCTACAGAGTTTAGATTTGAGATCCAACCAACTGGGGAGTGGGGGCACGAATGATGACATGAGCCAATTCATTCATTCTCTTGCCAATTGCTCTCGTAACCTTCTAGGACTAACCCTACTCCTTGGTGACAATCAACTCTCAGGAGGCATTCCTGATGAAATTGGGAAACTTGACGGCCTTATGGTACTACACTTGACTGGTAACAAAATCTCTGGAAAGATTCCACCAGCTTTGTGCAATATTGCTCTATTGCAGGAACTCTACCTGGGAAACAACCAACTGGTGGGTGCAATTCCAGAATGTCTTGGAGATACATTGAATCTTACCCATTTAGACCTCTCTCAAAACAAGCTATTAGGAGGAGACATGGCATAAAAATAAGCCATCATAATGCCAGATGCATGCAAATCCCCAAGCTTGGTGTATATTGTGTGTATATATATATATATATATATACACAGCTCAAATTAAATGTATCCTTTCTCTATCAAAACTCAAATTAAATATAGTCTTGGAGATACATTCCTTTTGCTTGCTTTTTTGTTTACAGTGGTTGGTTGTGTGAACTGGTTAAGTTTCATAGTGTGGGCATGCTTTGATATGCAGATTGTTGTATTTGTATGTTAGGAATGGGCTCATATTATATCTTGTATGTGTATGTCAAGCTTGTTGTTTGGATGATTGACGTCTTGAATAGGTATGCACATTTTGTGTCTTGAATAGGTATGCACATTTTGCCCTGTTGTTTGGTGAGGACTGTGTTCGTATGTGTACGCGCACATTTTGGTGTGTTTAGATGAATGCAGGGTGATGCATCCCTCTAGTCTGAACTTTAGCTGAATAGGGGTGTTTTTAGGCATGGATTGTGATTGTACGTCTTATTAATTAATGTTTGGCAGTTGTAAATTCTAATTTGCCATTTTGACGGTTCAATTCAGTTAGATTTTAGAAAATGACTTTCATGTTGACTTCATTAATTAAGTTTGATGATCATTCATTGGAGCTTTGAGTGTGCTGTGAAACCTAGACATGTTTGATTAAAAAAATTTCTTCATTTATGAAATAATTGATTCTCCCTCCCCCTGGGCCCATTTTACTAAGATAACACCTTGTAAAATGCCATTTTATCTATCTGAAGCCTTCTATTCGCTGACCTGGTGTTCACGCTATTATTTGCAGCCATAGAAAGTCTCCTATGGCTTTATGCAGGCCGTCAAGGTCAGCTGGGTTAATCAAACATTTGCTCTAGCTAAATCCAATGATTCCCGGGGTAAGAAGTCTCGTAATAGAAAGTCAAAAGAGGAGAGGAATAAAATGGTTGAAACTTTCATAAAACAGTAATGTTCTGTTCTCTGTCAAGCACTTGCTCAGAAATTGTTTTGTTTGCCGTTATATTTGCTATTATTGGACAGAGTACTTCTGAAGACTGAAATATTATGTATTCACAAATAAGTCGTGGAAGATGAAATATGAACTTCAATATAGTCATTTTAATTTTTCCACCTTGGCCAAGTGTTTGGATGGTTTTCAATACATGCCTTGGTCTTGCAAATATTTTCCTTTTCCAAAAACTATTACTAATTAATAGTTTCTGAATATCGTCAAACTTAAGTAGGAGGCACCTACGTAGGAGGCAGTTGGACGGTATTGATAACAATGTGGCTATTAATCGTAATACATCCATTTAGTGCTATTGGAAGCCTTCTATTCACTGACCTGGTATTTACTCTCTTATATGCAGCCATAGTCCTACTTTTGTTGGAGAATGATAACATGCAGGCCATCAAGGTCAATATTTGTCTGGTGTCAGAAATTGTTCAGTATTTGTTTTTGGCATGTATATGATTTGTTACTTGTCACTGTGTGATGCACAGGACATTGGAAAGGACTACGAATTGTTTAATTATGTAGGTAACATAGAAAAAGCAATGTTAATAATAGTCAATCCCGTGCTTTATTGATTCACATACATAATTCTGATGGAAGCTTTCAAATTTATGCTGTCATTATCAATGTTTGCATGATGTTGTCATCTTCATCATCATTGTCGTCATCATCATTGTCATCATGGTCATAATCTGCCCCCTTATTATCTGGTTGGGGAGTTTGTTCTATCCATTTGCGATAAAAAGGAAAATTCTTTGTCTATATTTTATAATTATAATAGTTGCTAGTGATTATTTGTGATGTCCTAGCTAATGTTGAGCATCTTCTACAGTAAGGGAGGGTATGTATGTTGTGGAGCATCTTCTTCTAATGGTAGCTTCCCTTCTCTAAATCTCACTCACAAGGAAGTTGGAAGATCTTTCTATACAGTTCAGGAAATCGTAATAGAAATAATTCAGGAAAACAGAATTTTGGGGCTTGCTAGCCCATCCTCTCAAAATGGAGATGATGGAGATGTTACTAGTTTTTCTGTTCAGAATGTCGAAGGTCTGTTTGGGAAGTGTAGGAGATAGATTCATCCGGGCTTGGATTGGCTCAGTTGAACTGTAGGAGATAAATGTTTAAAGAAAAATGATTGTGTGGATCTCCGTGATTTTTGACTTACTGAATACATTATGCATTCTCTATTTCAGAATTTCCCTTAAATATGTCTAGCTTATTATCATATCTTTGCAATAATAGTTACTCTCTTGAATTAGATGCCTATAACAAATGGCTCTTGAATTAGTTTGTATGAATCTAAATGGTAAATTTAGCTGTACTGAAGTTTGTTCTAACCACATTTGTTATGGACCCTTTCGGGTTATATATGCCTAACCTGAAATTTATGCACATACTTGTCCTCATATAAGTAACTACATCACTTGCATGCTCAAACACTCCACTGTCTGGGTAGGTTCCTTTCACCTTTGTTGTTGTCTATACTGTGATAGCCAGCTGTTTTATGCTTAAGTTTGTTGCTATTGTGTAAATGCTAGCTACCATTGCTGTCAATGATGCCCGGGTAGAAGATACAGCTGGCCCTGATGTTAATCCTGCCTCACAGATCATTGAGAAACATGTTCTAAAGAATGCAGAGCCTGAACGAAGACCGAGAAATGTCAAAGAAGGCAACTATCATTGGGATGGAACACGCAGGTTAAACTTTGTTCTGGCAATTGCACCTTGCTCAACAAAATACATTATGATACTGGTAAAGTTTACTGTTATCCATGTCAGTTTTGTTTTTTATTTTCTTTCATTTTTTCTTCACAGTCTATAAGGCCTGGTCCTATTTTGCCAAATTTTTTTTAAAGAAACTCGTTTTCATTCATCAATAGTAATTTCTATCTTTCTTGTTTCCAAGAATTCCTTCTCGATATTACTACATGGATTGGCAAAATTAGATTGCATTGCCATAAGTCACGGAAAGTTCCTTGTTCTTTTCATTTTATAATTTTGTTTATTGTGTAGTTAACTATATTCAATATCGAAGTTAATCGCTTGTAGCATCTGTTGCTCATTTCAATTTCCTCCTGTAATATTTTTCCTGGGTTCTAGGGCCTCTAGCTCTTGATTACTTAACAAGGTTGGTTGTGTTTGCCATAGGAGTTGCATTAATGATGATAATTAGTATAATTTCTCATCTTGAAATGGGGAATTAAGGGGAATAATTCGTTGATATTTATGAATCATTCAATGTGTGAACTAAGCTTGTAGTGATTTAAACGAAGAAAGGTAGATCAGAAATTGAAAGAAATGCTTCACCTCATCAAAAAAATAAATTTTATTATCTATTATATTGTATTCTCTCTAGAAATGTTTATTTTGAGAAACCAGGTTGTATTGCATTTCGCCATTTTTATAGAAAAAAACATAGAGATGAAAAAACTATCCCAACTAAAATAACGAAAAACCTAAAAACCAAAAACCCAATTTTTTGCAACTAAAAAGGGCACCTTCCTTGCCTACCAAGGATTGATTGTGATCCATATAGGAAGAGAAGCAATGAATTTGATACTACTTCTTGGTAGGGAGCTTTGAAGCTTCCATCATCCAAGTCATACACATGTCTTCACCCCTTTCAATGTCACCACCAACAATAGGCTCCTCATAGCCATCTGTGAAGTATATACAGTTCCTTCTCCATGCTCTACTATCCAGTGTTGTCTGCATGCCCAATGAGTTGAAGTCCAAAAACAAGGCATAGT
>JAURVB010011830.1:0-30949 GCA_033002965.1 Piper betle | reverse complement strand
GTACCCTATTTGTTGTCCCTCTAATTGACAACAGTTTCACTCTGGCATGATCTTCTTTTGGTACAAGCGCATGAAGGCTTGCTAAAGTTTGACATATTTATTTTGTGGGCTTTGCATGTTTAGCTTTTAGACTAAAGCATTTAGGTGACTGCATAAGGGGGTATGGAGGCGATGATGATAGACTACCGTTGGAATCGTTTGCGCTGCTCCTACTCTTTCTTTGGATCATGTAGGATTTATATTTATTTTTATTTATTGGTTAGAGTAATAATTCTATCGGATTTAGAAATCTTAAAAATGATAAAATTCATTTAAATTTTAAATTTTCATACAAATTAAAATCTTTTAGTTATTAATACCTAATTAGTTAAGATTATCACTTATTATTAACAAACATTAAAATTTTTTTAAATATTTTTAAAAAACGAATTTATTCTATAAACATGTGTTTTTTTATTAAATTAAATAGATATTTACTAATTTTGTCAAGAATTAATAATTAATAATATTTTTTGTAATTTTAATTTATAGATTATCAAATATTTAGTAAATAACGAAGCATCGCAATCAACGCAATATACAAGCTTTTAGTTAAAATCTCTCTTTAATTCTCACAACGGGCTTCAATTAAAAGCCTCTTCATTTATTCACACAATGGACCCTGACAACTTTAAGTTTCTAATTATAATTATAAACGAGTTATACCTACCTACCTTACCACGCGTTGGTTTCTATTTATAAATAGTTTATAAAGTTTTAGCTAAACTCAAATCCATCTATGCTAAAATATACAAATGAGGATTTTTAACGTGGTTCTGCTACGCATCCTCTAATTATTTTATGATATTATTATTTATTTTCTATTAGTAAAAAAATTACTTTTTTATTATAATTACAGCAAGAAATAATAAAATAATTAAAGGATACCTTGCAAAACCACCTTAAAAGTCCTTAATTTTATATATTATTCTAGATATATAGATAGGTAGATTGTAATTATGATTTGTTTCAAATCCTTTAATGTTTTTTTTATTGTAATTAGGATTTATTTTGTAACAACCTATTTCAGTTCGCCTGTAAACCAACTAAAAAATGTTAACGGTGACTGTCTACTGGATTCCGTTAAACTAACCCGGATTTACCCTCGACGTCTCAAGATGGTGATGCACCCGAATAAGAGTTTTACATTAGCGAGATAGTTTTATGAACAACGTACTGAGTCGAGGCTAGCCATGAGTTATGAACAATGAGGCTTAAGTGTACCTGAGTATATGACAGTTTGCTATTTTTTTTGTAATTGATCGCAAAATTATTTGTAGGTTTAATAATGTATTAGGACACGTTATAGAGTATTTTGGGTGAGTTATTAATTATAAAACATGTCATTGTGATGTTATGATATATATTATATTTTATAATATTTTTTCCAAGTTTTCTGAATTTTTTTTAGGATTTACTACGATTTAATTATTATTTTTGGCTTAAATTGGAGTCGAGTCAAGTTTTATTTATGAGATTGCCCCTGAGACCTCCCTCACGACTTTTCTCCCCCAAACCCCAATCTTCGCCCTTCACCACTACCCACCTCACTGTTGACGACCCTTTTGGTCGTCGCACTGCAGCAGATCGACGCCGCCAAGCCCTGCCTTATCGTCGATGTGCCGCCCTGAGCATCCCTGGGCGCCGCTTAGTCTCCATGATGCCCTGACACCCCGAGATCGCACTGCCCATCCAGACGTTGATTTGCAGCCATCCACGCCACTTTGTCGTCGCTATGCCGCCGATGCCTCACCCTTCGACCAGATCTTTTCCTTCGTACCTAGAGCCATCGCCAAGGACCAATTGGACGACCGATCGACCACCACCGACTCATCGCCGCTGCCGACAGTCATCATCGCCATTGCCATTGTCACCATGACCACCATTAGGTTGAACTCACCGAGCCAATGCTAACCCATAACCCCGATTACCTCATTGAAAAAGTTGCCAAAAAATCATAAGAAAGCCGCCAAAAAACTGACAAAAACCGCTAGAAAAACGGATTTGTCGGACCTTCTGTCGAATTCATCCATTCGAACCCGATCAAACTTTAAATGCCGTCGGGTGCCAAATTTGAGTCTCGAGCCGTGCGATGAAACCCTAGCCGTCACCGATTACCAATGACGTAAGGTAACCGATTTAATCTCTTAAAGGTGACAATTATTAGTACAACATACTAGGATTAATGAATTAATGTGTTAACTATTTTATTGTAATAAAATATGAATTGTTTGATTGAATTGTGTTAAAACGAATGCTAATGAACTAATTAGGTAAATTAAGTAAGATCGTAATCTAATGCAACATAGCGTAGGAAATCTTATATGGATTGATGTGAGTGTGTTTTCATGTGTGTGATGTGTGAATGCATCGTAAATGGGTGTTAGCTTTTAGTTTGATGTGTAAGTATGAAATATGAGAGCGGCGCTTAGGCCCATGGATACGATTGAAGCTTCTACTAAGTCTATTTAAGACTTACTTCTGGTTTGACTTTTACACTCTGTCTTGTTTTATTTTAACAAGTAAGACATATTGAGTGGTGAATTTATTGTATCCCACTCAATACAGGATATCTAGTCATATGAACTTTCCGGATTAATAACCCTCGAGGTCTTTGACTTTGTTTTTAAAAAATTTCAAAATAAATCAATTTTTAAATTCAAATAAATGCAAATAACAACAAAAGTTGTATTTTATTCTAAGATACATTAGATTCATGTAAAACTTTGAATAAGTAAATATAGAAATAATATATAATAGGAGTGAAAAATTGGTGCACATCATGCAAACAAGCGGCTAAGTTTTTATTAAAGCACTGAATTGACTTTCAGTCCCATTATAATTTTCAGTCCCCAAAGTCTTGTCATGTTCCAACCTTTCTTATATCGTGATTGATTTGAGCCCCATAATAATTTTATAGATCCATAAAAAATTATTTATTTAAGATTTTTTTGGTGTTTTTCTAAGAAGACATTCGAAAATAATTCATACAAAATAGAAATTTTAAAAAATGATAAATTTCTATTTGAATAATTAAATTTAACTCAAATTAAAATCATTCACTTATTAACAATTACTTGATTAAAATTTCAACTTAGTTTTAACATAAAATTATAATTGTTTTCTTAGTTATTTTAATATTTTTTTAAAAAAATTATAGAATTTAATTACGTATCTCATTAGTATATATTATTAATAAATAACTTAAAAAAGATAGAGCCATTAAGTAAACAAACAAAATTTATAAAATTCTAATAAATACAATCAATCAAAATAAAACCAGAAATGAAACTAAAAATAAATAAATTAAGGGGGAAATAAAATATAAAGTAAAATAAACTAATATACAAATAAATTTAATTCATAAAATCCAATTAAAGAGTTAAAAAAATACAACAAAATTAAGATTAAAGAAAGGAAGAATATGGCACACGCCACTTCCTTAATTTTAAAACAAAAGGAGCAAAGATATAAGTTAATACAGTAAAGCAAAGAGAGTAAGTCGTAGAAGGCAGCGCCGCGTAGTGGGAGCAGGATGAGGGTTGCAACGTTTAAGGGGTTGGTGTATACTTCCCGGCGCAGCGCTATAGATCAAAACAATATAGACGTTGATGACAGACACCCATCGCCCAAGGAGTTGTAAATAGATTCAAGTTTAAGCTAATTTTATTTGTATTTATTGATATTATTTTTTTATATAATTCATACTAAATTTTAATTTATAATTAAAATATCTCAAATTTGATATAATTATATATTAAAGATAATTTAATCATGCATAAATAAAGTTTGAATTTAAATACGTACAAGTAGATATTATTTTGTATGAATTGATGAGGAGTGCAACATTCATGCATTATACTGTACGTTAATATTTAACTTTAATGTATAAGTATGGAGTTGGAGTTCGCCGCCTATGCGTGAGCATACGCTTAAAACTTCTACTATATCTATTTAAGACTTGTTTCCTATTTTACGCTCTATTCTATTGTATGTTATTTTATTACTTGCAGGATGTGTTAAGTAATGTTTTATCGGATCTCACTTAACTCGAATCATTTAATCAACTACTTTTCCGAATTAGTAAACCTCAAAGATAAAATCCCTCGAGTATATTTTCAAAAATAAAATCTACCACAAATTACCTTTGGACATTTTATATAAATCTCTTTTCAGACTTATATATAGTTTTATCGAATTTTTAATAAGATGAGAGATAGAAAAATCGACTCGCACATATTATAAATGAGTGTATGCGTCAGTTAAAACGGGATCTAGATTAGTGAATGAGTCAAATATCATATTTTTTATATAAAGCATTAAGCTTCGAGTCAAATCGAGTTGAACAGGTACAAATTCAGATCCGACTAGTTTAATATTGAGTTAAAATTTAAATCGAAATTTTTTGAGTCGAAACCGAATCAAATTGATTTTAATCTAACTTTGAACAACCCAAGTTGGAGTTGTTTGGTGGGCTTTGATCGGAGTGCAAAGATTGCGCTGCTTTGATTTGATTTGGGCGACGGTGGATCGCTTCTCATCTTACGAGCATTGTTGGGCTTATTATATCGAGGGAAACAACCGACTTAATTATATGGAGCGGCGATAGGACTCACGTACACAGCCGTCAGATTACCTGCTTAGACGATCCAGATTATTTTAAAAAAACACTAAGGTGAATCTTCTAATCCTTCTTCCAGGGAAAGACCCAAAAAAAAAAAAAAACTTTCCTTCTCCTTTGAAAAATAGTAACTAGTAACAAGTTCCCTTTGGGTATATCGAAATTTAGAAATCGCAGTCGATTTGGAATTCATTCCCATCTCTTTGTTTGTATTTTTTTGGGGTTTTTTACTTGGGCATCAAAGCAACGATTTAATCTTAGGATGCATGAAAGCAGCAGATAGTAATATAGATATGGTTTCTGTTTCTGTTTCTGTTTCGGGCTTGCACAGGCTCCGTTCATTTTTTGATATAATTGATTGGTTTCTGTCACCAATTTTAAGTTTAATCTTGTTGGCTGAATTTTTAGTAAAAATATATACTAATTAAGTTGTTCTCGCTTTGCTATTGATTTGGTTTGTGGCCGATATAATAGTTATGTCTATGCTGCTTCTTCTCACTTGACCTCACGATCAAGGCATGCAATCTATCTTAATATGCTGCAAATGATCCACTAATTTTGTTCTGGGATGATAGTTAAGAGGCTAATTTGATTTAGCTTGTGTAAGTAAGTGTACAGCTGCGTGCAGTCTGGTTACGTATGGTCGGCGTGTATCATTACTGTTTACCACGTTCCAACTATTGCAGCCCAATAGAAAGCGCAGACTGTAACTAGTCTGTTGTCGAGGTTGGTGGACGGTTGTGTAGTAGGAACAATTTGCTGCAATAATACGACTTATTTAGACGAAAAAGAACATGATAAAATGTAAATAGAGCACTTCAGTATAGGAATCCAAGAATTATATATTGACCTGCAGGACCTCTTTCACACCCCTTTTACATTAAGCACATTCTACCCCCTTCAATCCCAAGCTACAATCATGGAAATTAAACTTGTTCCAAGCTTTGATTTTTTAAATGATCATTCGTCTTTTTAAGCCAATTACTCAAATCATACCTATCACGTACCCTAATTTCTTCTTTCATGAAGATCGATGCAGCTTTTGCTCCTGTTATTACATGCATTTCACTTTGAGAAATCTGATAATATATTGAAGATTCAACTTCGTTTTTACTTCGTTTGCGGCCCAATTACTCAATCACCTCGTCCAGACATGCTCAGCATTCAATCGTAAGACTAAGAGCATGCATTTCATTTCTTAAAAGCTTTTCATTTGAGTATAGAATTTTTGTACATGGTTCCAGGACAAATATAACCAACCACCACTGCATGCAGTATCAGATGATAAATTCATCAAGCTGATTGAGTAATCGGTTTACCAATAATCCAAACAAGAGCAGGCACCATCTTTAAACCGATGAAACCTCAATCGATCCCTCACTATGATTTCTACACCATAAACCTTAGAGATAAGCTTCGTGACTGTGTGACAATCGTTGCAGACCCGCAAGTTCTTCATAATCCGAATGGGAGCGCCTGGCCTAGAGCACAGAAGCCCAAAGACAATGGCAAGCCTTTCACTGTGCAAGCGCAGAGAATGCTCCTTCCCATCGTCAACATCTGCTATCATGGGAGCTTGGGAAAGATCCGGCCTATAACCAGCAGCTGCCAACCTCTTTTCAACTTCTTCTATCATCTTGTATATCTCTTCCGACCTTGGGTGGGAAGTGTCACCGGCAACAAACTCATGAATCACCCCATCAACCTCCATTGAGCTGCACCCGGGCTCCTTCTTCACTCCCTTCTCCTCCATCAATCTCCTCACAAGGCCAACATCATCCCATCGGTTTGCCGACGCATACACTCTAGATAGGAGCACATAAGCCCCACTAGACGCCGTCCCTCCCTCCAAATCGAAAGCTCGACGAGCTACCAATTCACTGACCTCCACATGACTAGCATTTTTCCTGCTACAACCATCAAGTAGACACCTCCATATGACAGCATCCGGCTTGATGGGCATGGCAGACACGATATCCATGGCTTCCTCCACCAGCCCTGCCCGGGCAAGAAGATCCACCAAGCACCCATAGTGCTCAATCTCTGGCTCAATGCCATAGTCAGCTCTCATCATATCGAAATACCTCTTCCCCTCACCCACCATCCCACCATGGTTGCAAGCAGTTAGAACGCCGGTAAAACTGATTGCCGTCGGCTTGATCACAACATGATTGCCTTCGGCGCCACAGAGAGATGAGAACGTCTCCAGAGCCTCCTTCACGCGGCCATGCATCGCAAAACCCAGAATCATGGCGTTCCACGAAGCAACATTGCGTCGGTTCATGCCACTAAACACCTGCCAAGCCATATCCACACACCCACACCTGGCATACATATCAACCAACGAATTCTGCATCAGAACATCACCACCCACATCCTCTTTGCAGCGTCTGATCACATAAACATGAGCCCAGACACCCAAAGACAGAGCCGCGAGCCCAGCGCAAGCCCCCACCACACTCAGCATGGTGAACCCATCCACGTCCGAACCCGCCTCTTGCATCATCTTGAACACGCCCAACGCCGTCTCAAACTCGCAACACTTGACATACCCATCAACAAGCGCATTCCACGACACGGCGCTCCTCGCGGCCATTCCATCGAACACCCGGCGGGCAAGCCCCATGCAGCCGCAGCTACCGTAGAAGTGCACCAGGCTGTTCACGATGTATATGTCCAAGGCCAGCCCGAGCTTGACAACCTGCGAGTGGAGCTGCCGGCCGGCGTCGAGAGCACAGACATAGGCGCAGGCCTTGAGGAGGAAGGGAAAGGTGTACTTGTCGGGGGCGGGGCGGCCGTCGGAGAGGGCGCGGAGGTAGAGGCGGAGGGCGGCGAGCTTGTGAGAGGGGTCGGGGGAGGAGGCGTGGGCGCGGAGGAGGGTGTTGAGGAAGAAGGAGGTGGGCGGGGCGGGGAGGGCGGTGAGGAGGCGGGAGGCGTAGGGTAGGGAGAGGGAGGAGGAGAGGAGGAGGAGGCGGGTGTGGAGGAGGAGGGTGGCGCGGTGGTGGTCGGCGGCGAAGGTGGATGTTCGGAGGGCGCGGGCATGAATCTGCTTGAGCTCCGGCAGGGTGGTGGTGGGGTGGAGGAGGGGGAGGAGCTGCTCGTAGTGTGGAAGAGACGACCACATCCTCTCCATCTTTGACTTAGACTTCCACTCCCGAGTCAAAAACGAACGATGAATAATGCTCGTAGGGATGATCTTGGATCCACCAATTCTCTGCTATGCGCTGCCAAAATTGGCAGCGCAAGCTGTGCAGCGACGGTGGACCGTTGAATTTTAATTTACCAGCCTACAATCCCCCTTGATGACCCACCAACCCACCTCCGGCCCTTCCTCCCTCCCGCCCTCCTACCCGCTTGCCCTCCTGCCACGCGTGTCCCTCCCTTCGGTTATAAAATGCCCCTCCACCTGGCTCCCTTTGACACCTCTTGCCACCCACCACCCGACTCCCAGCCCCTGCCTACTGCCCACCCACCCCCACTCCCCAGCCCTTGGCACCCGGCTCCCCTTGCCCCCGGCTCCTGCCCCCCTGGCCCCAACCCCTGCACCTTCCCCCTGTCGCTGCCCTCTCCCCCCGCACCCGGCCCCTGCCCCTGGCCCCACCACCAACCCCCAGCTCCCACCACCCGCCACCCCTCCCCAACCAGTTCCCGCCACCTTCCACCGTCCCCCCGCTGGCCCTCCTCCCTGCCGCAACCCCCTCCCCTCGGACGCCCTCACATGTCGAACTCACCGCGTTGAGGGTGGGATATTTGTTAACGTTATTGGGATTTTGTTGAATTCATTATTTTAATGGGCGTCAACAATATTTATAATCATTTGATTACATTAAACAGTAAATTTACTAAACAATGAAAAATTTTTTTGAGGACATAATGGTTTCCTTGATTTCTTGTACTTATGTTTTCAGGTAAAAAATATTTGTGAGTGGAGTTGAAAAGGCCAAAAAGGCCAAAATTGCATTTGTCAGCAAAGAACAAATCCAACTGAATACAAGCATTAGATAAGAGTTAAGCCTTTAAAAATAATTTGACTTGATTAAAGAATGTTTATTGTGACTATTATAGTTAAAAATATTCTTAGTTGTTATAAATTTTGTATTTTTTAAGAATGAACAATCTCGAAGATAAAGCATATGACGAAGAAGAATTAGGCCAACATATTACAACATTCAATCCTACTGTAAAAGATGAGTTTAAACCGAAGGTTGGAATGCAATTTGATCGTTTGGATGATGTACTCAACTTATACAGTAGTTATTAAAAAATGGCCAGATTTGGTGTACATAAACATAGTACAAATTATCATAAGAGAACAAAAGAGTTATGCTCTTAAGTGTTTGTGTGTTCTAAAGAAGGATATTTAAGAGAAGATGAGCCACAAAGAGAAATATCCCACAAAGGAAAAAAGAGAACTCATCCTCTAATTAGAGAAGATTGTCAAGCACGCATCAGGGTAACTAAAAATAAAGAGGGCACATAGAAAGTCATGTATTTTGAAGAAGGACATAGTCATATACTCCTTACACCATCAAAAACTCAATTTCTCAGGTCACATAGGCATCTTACAAGTGTGCACCGAAATTTGATTGACACATTTGAAGAGGCTAACATAAAAATTTTTCAACTAATATCTGTGCTAGAAATTGAAGCAAGTAGGGCTGAAAATATTGGTTGTAAGGAGAAAGATATTAGAAATGCCCAGACAAAAAATAAAGAAGAAATAAAGGAAATTGATGCCCAATTATTGACGTAATATTTCGAGAAAATGAAAAAGATGAATGAATCCTTTTTTATTGCTATAAAGTAGATGATGAGGGTAGATTGATGCATTGTTTTTAAGAGGATGAAATTGCAAGAAAAAATTATCAGCTTTTTTCAGATGTGATGATTTTTGATACAACATATGATATAAATAAATATGCACTTGTTTTTGTACTATTTACTGGAGTAAACCATCACAGGCAAATAATTACATTTGGATGTGCTTTTTTGTGTAATGAGAAGACTGGGTCGTTTGTGTGGCTTTTTGAAATCTTTTTGAAATGCATGGATGGAAGGCATCCCCGGGTAATTGTTACTGATCAAGATCCTGCAATAAATAAAGCAATTAAATTGATATTTCCTTTAACATATCATCGTCTTTGCATTTGGCATATCCTTAAGAAGGAAAGTGAAAAATTAGGTACAATTACTCACAAAAGGGAGTTTTATGAGTCATTCGATAGTTTAATTTATAGTGCCGAAAACAAAGAAGAATTTGAATCACAATGGACTATAATAATGAAATACAATTGCTTGGAGGAAAATGAGTGGTTAAAATCTATATATGTAATTCGTCATGCGTGGGTGCTTGTGTATAGTAAAAGTATATTTTTGGCTGGTATAAGAAGTTCGCAACAAAGTGAATCTCAAAACTCATTTTACTCAAGGTATGTGAACAAAAAAAATAGCCTTATTGAGTTTATACATAGATTTGAGAGAGCTATCAAAAGACAGAGATTGAACGAGGCAAAAAATCTTATGAAAACTCTTATAAAAGCCTCAAATTGGTCACTCTATTCACGATGGAATGTACGATGGCAAAGGTTTATACTTGAAAAATGTTTCATAAGTTTCATAAAGAACTACAATACAGTTTGGTTTGTTGCTCATCTCATAAGAAATTAGATGGGGATGATATTGAACAGTATGATGTAACATGTTGTAGTAATAATAAAGAGTTGGTTGCACGTGTTACTTACATAGAAGTTGACAGTAGATGCACGTGTTACTTACATGATGGAACACCTGCTCGAAGCCGCCTGCCCCTCCGTCGCGGCCCCCCGCCACAGCGACGACCACGACCGCCCCTTCGCCGAGGCCCCCCCTCCACCGCCCTTGCGATGACAACAACCGCCCCTATGAGATTTCAATCCACCGGCTGACAGTTGATGCCTATGAGATTGGCAGCTCATTGCAGACATACTCCTTGGTGCTATACGTTAGATTGATTATACATGAAATAGTAAATAAAATTAATAAAAAACTAAATTTCTTTTCTCACATTTTTTTTCTCACTAACTAGATACACAATTCAAGGATACATATTTGGTTCAATCGAGTTCAACATAAATTAACTAAAATTTAAAACTATAAATTAAATATTTTATTTGGTATTAAAAACATATCTTAGCATCATCATTTAATCAAATAGCAGTCACAATATCGATTTTTTGTGAATCTAAACCGTATCAAATTTGAAGACAGTATAGTGACATCACCTATGATCAAATAGTATGATTTTATTATTAGTTAAAAGTATTGGTTTAAAGACTAGATTGGGGGATGCTGCCTGTTTGGATTAACTCTGTGCCAGATTTGACCAAACCTTAATTATCTTGTTTTAAATTCTGATAATCAGTTCTGGTTTTGGTTTACTAGGGTTGAGAGTATATTGAACAAAACTATTTTGTAATAAGATTGAGTATTTTATAATTTTAATTTCATTCACACATTTTGCTGTATTGGGCCAAAATGTGATGGGCTCTATTCAGTGGTACACATATACATATAGTTGGGCTCTATTCAGAGGTGTTACATTTAGATGGGCTCTATTCGGAGGTGTTACATTTCCGGTTGTTACTTAAGACAATAGACAACCAAAACGCCTACACCTTGCAATACACGCGAATTAATAAACTAATATCCTAACTTTCCACAAATTGTGTATTAGTTGTCCAAACCCTCATTAAAAGAAGAAAGTTTTATTAAAACTTGGAGACATTTTATATTGATCATAAGATAGGATATATGGGTGGGTCAGTATCCATATGACATGTCCTCGAAGTATTTTTATTCTAATGACAGGTATGAGAAATATTGTACTCAATTAAACTTTATTTAACTAGATGCTTGTCTCGAACAAAGACTGATTTTAAATCAAATGAGACCAATTTTTAATGAAGTGTTTGGCATTTGCAATAGATTAACTCCAATAATGAAATGACATATCTTATTAACAACTAATTATTATAATATAACCCTAAACAAGTTTACCTCCAACACTAGCGAACTAGCAAAACTCAAGTCATCAGGAAATGACATGCCTACAGGGTACACTCTAATCACTTAATTTCAACACTTGACAATAGTTTAAATTAATTATTGAGGCGTAGTAAAAAAAGTATGGAAATTTTTGTCCTTACTTTTTTGGTTTCCGTCTTTTATGTAAAGTTTTAATTTTAGAGGATATATATATATATATCTATTTTAAAACACAAATGCAATAAAAAAACTTTCTTTAGCTGATAAAAAGGCAATGATATTTTTTGAAGAAACTATAGATAATTAAGTTTAACAATTTGAATATTATTTTTGAGGAATGCACGATCAAAGGTGCAGTAATACCCTGTTCACAAGTCAAGAATGTCATGTATGTTATTGACAATCCAAAGGTCCTTTTTGTATAATAACTTAACTGCCTTCAATTAGGTTAAAATTAATTATTTTTTCAAAAATAATTGCATTGCTAGGAGGCGAGAACTACCTAACCCAACCCGCTACATGCCACCCCCACAACTTAGTTTGGCCTAATCTAGCCGCCTCATAGTCGGGTAAATCTCGATGATTTAAGTTGGGCATTAACAAGGATTTGGTCAGAGAGCAGGATCCAATCTTTCATCGATCTAAATAGATTAAATTATAAAAATTTTTAATTTAATTTAATTATATTTATTGAGCCTAACCCGAATATGTTACTTTCTAAATAATTTTCAGGTTAAATTATTATATAAAAAAAACCTTTCAATCTTAAATAAAACGGAGGAGACTATCTAACTCTAATTTCTTCTCCAGTGTAACCATTAAATAAATATTAATAAAATTTAATTTTAAAATCATGTATAAATTAAAAAAGAATAATAATAATAATAGGTACGTGGAGGCCATGCAAGAACCATAATACGTGCATAAAATACACATCACCTGACTCACCTCTGACGAAGCTCCTCCCTCCCCTCGCCGGCAATCCGACGCAAGGTCAACCCACGCTCCCACCACGCGCCACCGCCATCGCACCACACGCCCCAACCCCCGTCGTCTTCCCCGCCCCGTTCTTGCGTCTCCTCCCCACCCGCACGGCGGCATGCATCACCCCTTCCCCCCACCTTGGCCCACCCCGCTACCCGCCGAAGATGGCAGGTAGCCCGTCGCCATCTTCCCCTCTTCCCCATCGCGTCATGGCGCCGTGGCTTGGGGACAAGACCGGATTAATCAAATCGATTCGTCACGAAAAAAAATGGGTGTTTGAGGTGTTTGGGGTGATGATGGCGGGGTTTTTTAGCCGCGGGGAGGCACGAAGGGAGGGGCTTTTGATGCCGCCGCTCACTGGGGGGAGATGCCGATGGCCGACGGCCGGGTGGTTGACGCGCCGGTGCTGCTTCTGGCCTGCTTCCACAAGGCTCTCCGCGCCGAGCTCGCCGCGCTCCATGGGCTCGCGCTCTCCGGCCCCTCCATGAGGAGGGAGGGCGTCCTGCAGCTCCGGCGGCGGTACCGGTTCCTGCAAGTAGTCTACAAGTACCACTGCGCCGCCGAGGATGAGGTCGGAGCTTGGGAGCTTCAAAGATGAAATTTTTATCTGTTTTTGAGGTTGCTCAATCCTGTTGAATTCCGATTTGGGCAGGTCTTTTTTCAAGCTCTGGATCTGCGGGTTAAGAATGTGGCGTTTGCGTATTCTCTTGAGCATCTTGCCATTTACGAACACTTTGATTTGGTGTTCCATTGGTTGGATGCCATATTGGATGATTCCACTGAGTATGAGCCGTTTCAAGAGCTGGGGTATTGTGCTGGCACCATTGAGAAATTTGTTTGCCAGCATATGCTCAAGGAAGAGGAACAGGTAACTTATTATTATCATATATATGCATTATTAGTGCTTGAAATGGATTTTGCAAATATATCTCTTTCAAATATTGGTGTTTTTGACTTGGATACAAACCCGTGTTAATGATCAGATGTGTTATTTGTAATTTCAAACAATTTAGCTGCCTTCTCCTTCTGTGTGGGAGTTATTGGAAGTTTATCTATAGACTAAGGCATTCATTTGACTTGGCCGTGGAAGAATATTTCTATCTTCACTTCCATGTCATGTGGGTTTGGCCACAAATCAATATGTTTTTTGGTATGAAAAAGTTAAGAACAACAAATTTTGGCCGTCTCCCATTTGCAAACGTACTTATAACTTACACATAAACGAGTATGTGAGGATAGAGAACTCCTCTACTACTTTGCTCTGCCATCCTCTGCGGCCTTTAGATGCTCTGATACGAGTCACCTTCATCCTAAGTTTGTTTCTTACTTCTGAGTTGGCATACCTGAAAGCTTTCTCTTTTAACAAAGGGAATCATGGAATGAACAGGTAGATCAGTCATTTATGCCATTTGCAAATCAAAATTTAATTGAAGATTGTGATGATGATACCAAGAAACTATATTCTTTACAGGCCAGTGGTTATTGATAAACATATTCTCAGTGTGCAACCTTTACTTTAAGTATAGCTGGTACATTGCTTTGCTAAAAGCATGACTGGCGCATCACACTGATTTTCGTGGAGCTGATATTTATTCCGTGTAATTCACTGTTATTGTCATGACCTACTTAGTCTATATTGCAGGCCATTCCAATGTTGATCGAGCATTTCTCATTTGAAGAGCAGGCTTCACTTGTGTGGCAGTTCTTATGTAGTGTTCCTATCCTCCTGTTGGAAGACTCCTTTCTGTGGATGACATCTTACTTACCAGATGAGGAGCAGCTTGACGTTTTACATTGCATAGAGGAAGTTGTTCCTAAGGACAAACTGCTTCAGAAGGTGATTAATTTTTATCTTGTTGAAAGTCTATGCAAATATGTTGTGAAAACTTAAATGGTTAGCCTCCTTGTGCAGATGGTTACTTCTTGGCTAAACAAGAGGAGTTTGCCTTCATATGCAGCACATGCTACGGAGGAAAACGATAAGGTTGAATTATATCTATATGGATTACTAAATTTCAAGCAATTCGCAGTCTCATCTGGAAGCAATAAGGATCCCAAAGAAGAAATAAGTTGTCGAACCAAAACTTCTTCCGAATCTGGCATTCAACCAATTGATGGTCTCCAATATTGGCACAATGCTATCAAAAGGGAGTTAAAAGAAATTATGCAAGAGCTTCAAGAAATAAGGAGGTTGAAAGTGTTCTCCACCTTATCAGCAATGAGTGGGAGGATGTTATTCATTATGGACATTCTAATTTATTATAGGTAGCCCAACTTTTTCCAATTTGTGTCATTATTAGGGAGCCTGTTGAACTTTTCTAATTTTGGGTGCTCTGTCTGCCAGTGATGCCCTGGAGAGTGTGATATTTCCTCTGCTGAAAAGTTTTATGCATAAACCATTGTCTTTCTCCTACCATAGATTCCCTGATGAAAACCAGGTTGAAGAACTCCTCTGTGCCCTACAAAATTTTAATACCAAGGCAGGGAAAATGACAGGAGAATTCTTGGAAGAGTTAATGCAGAAATTAGACGTGCTCATCATGAAAAGTACAGAACATTTTTTTTTCCTGGAGAGTGAGGTATCTCAATTTGATTTTAAAGAAAGTACATTCCTTTTCTATAATTCTATAAATTGGCTTAACTTGATCTGGTTTATGATTCACAGGTTTTCTCTGTTATTAGCAATAGCTGGAGCCATGAAATGCAACTAAATTTATTATATGCTAGCATTCAGATGATGCCACTTGGCCTGTTGAAATGTGTGATAGTTTGGTTGTCAGCACAGTTGACTGAGGAAGAGGCAAAGGCTGTCTTTACGGGTGTATCATTAGCAGGTTCCTTACTTTCCATTTTTTTTCAGTATATTATAGGAATGTCATTGAAGTTAATGCCTTACTGAATTAACCACAGGACCTTCTAACAATGTGACATTTACATTGCTTTTGCGTAAGTGGGTATCCAATGGGTACTCCGGTAAAACATCTCTTGAAAGTTTTAGAAACGAGCTTCAAAGTATGTACGGGAATCGAAGTGCATATATCCGTGAACAAGTTGAAGAGATGAGTGTGTTTTCTCCGTTGAATATTGATCTAAGACCTTACAAAAAACCACATCCTGATCAAACAGTGACAATTTCTGGAGAAAACCTGGATGTAAAAATCTTACTAGAAGATTCCTGCAATCTATGGCCGTCCACTGGGTTTTCATGTGATACATCAGATGGTGTTGATGAATGCAATACATCCTACTCCAGCAGGATAAGGTTGCAGTTATTTTTCTCCGAGGCTACAAAAAAAGTTAAAGAAGAAGGTGATACAAGCTCCAGTGCTTCTCTGAATCCAAACCCAATTGATCATGTATTTCTTTATCACAGAGCACTCCGGAATGAGCTTGACAATTTGGTTCTTCAATCAACCGAGATGATAGACAGGGTGGAGATCTTCAGAGATTTTCATTCTCGTTTTATTTTTGTGAGGATCCTTTTTGAGGCGCACAGCAATGCTGAAGATGAAGTAGTTTTTCCTGCGCTGGAAGCCGAAGGATCTTTGATAAACATCAGTACCTCCTATGCAATAGATCACAAATTGGAGACTGAACAGTTTATAAAAATTAGCAATGCTCTGAACAATCTTGCAAAATTGCAAGCATCTCTTTCTTCAGAAAGGTCTCCTGGCACAACTACAGATCAGCTGCACATTAGAAGGATGTACCGAGACATGTGTCTTAAGCTTCATGGCATGTGCAAATCATTGCAAATGACCTTGGGACACCATATGGATCGAGAGGAAACTGAACTATGGCCTAAATTTCTGGAGCATTTCTCCAAGGAAGAACAAGAAAACCTAATAGGGTCTATAATTGGCAGGACCAAAGCGGAAGTTCTGCAAAGTATGTTGCCTTGGCTTATGGAAGCATTAACTCCTATTGAACGACAAACTCTGTTGAATTCCTGGTGTAAAGCAACAAAAAACACCATGTTTGATGAATGGTTGAGAGAGTGGTGGCAAGGCACTGATGGATTTTTTGTTTCGAAAGTCAAAGTTGACACAGAAGCCTTTCCTAAAGCCCTTCTTTCTAATGAAGAATTTAGGCTTTCTTTGTCCAAAGATGCAAAGCTTTCTGGAGAACACAAGTATGAACTCGAGAGTGTGGTTCCTGCCAAACATTTTGGTGCCCTTGAAAATGAGAATGTTGAGAAAATCAAGAGATTTAAGTCTGTTTGGTCTGATGAAGCTGTTGGCGAGAGTGAAAAGAATGTTTCCCAGGGTAAGGTATGTGCTTCTAAGAAAGTTGAACAAGGTGAAGTGCCTGATTCTCTGGAAGCTATCAGTGACCAGGAGTCAATTCTTAGCATTTCTGAGGACTTGGAGGCTTCTGCTAGAAAAATATCACATGATGCCACCCTAGGTCCTGAGGGTAAGACACGATTAATCCAAAATCTTATCATGAGGTAGGGAAACTGGTATGAACCCTTTCCTTCATTAGTATGCTTGTCCTGATGACGTATTTTCTTGTTTCTGTTATGAACGAGCCATTAGCATTAGTTTCTTTCCATGGAACTTCTTAGAGGTGTTAATTATTACTAATAGTCGCTTAGAAAGTATTGTCCAGGCTCATTAGGGTGATTGTGATGGGATGTTTAAGACCCTTTGAGTGCAATAGACAAGGAGAACACTAGTCAATTATTTTTGCCCCGATTGTCATGTTCTTCCCCAAATTCACTTCCTTCTCCAATCTATCTTCTATTTCTATAGAATATAACAGAAATGGTTTTTCATTGCTGAGTATAGTGTTATTAATCAGTTTCCTTGAAACGGTGAAATGGTTTGATGACTGTTGTATTTAAAGTTAGAGTAATCTCTTTGGTTATGTACAGAACTTATTAATACTGTTTGTTCAGCCGTTGGATGGTAGCACAGTTGAAACCAGACCCAGAAGTACCTGTTTCAAGGAAAAGTGGAGAAATTATTGGCCATTTTGCTTCTTATCGAGACCATCAAAAGCAAGTGTATGGTTGTAAACACTACAAAAGGAACTGCAAACTTTTTGCCAGTTGTTGCAATCAGCTTGTTGATTGCAGACACTGTCATGATGATGTTTCGGAACATTCCCTAGATTTGTATGACCTAATACAACTTTGCAAGAAGTTGCATGCTTATAGGCTTTTGACATCCCCTAAATCTTTTGTTTTGTTTGGATGCAGCAAATCCGTTACTAAGATGATGTGTATGAAGTGTTTGTACATTCAGCCAGTTGGTGCCCGATGCACAAATTCATCGTGCGGCATATCCATGGCGAAGTACTTTTGCAATATATGTCGTTTATTCGATGATGAGAGGTAAAAAGCCATTTTCTCTGGTATATTGTATCACTTTTTATGCAAGAACAATTATGATAGTTGTTAGCCTTTTTGGGGACAACTTTCTTCAATTGCCAGCTTAAATTAGGGATTTAACATCTGTGTCATCTCAGTTGCCTGGGATTGGAATGGGGATTCAATATCTTCAATCGCCAATGTTTTTAATGTTATTTAGCTGGTATTGAAATTTTCATGAGCATATTGACGAGTTTGATAATGTACCCTTTTGGGGTGCAATCGCAATGATTGTGGCACTAATGAGATTTGGCCATTTCATAAAATCAGGGATGTTCTCACATTGATTTCAGTGTCTTCATTGGAGAGCTTTGGATACTCCTAATAATTCTCGTGTTGATTTTAGCATGAAGATTTTCTTAGGGAATGCTACTCCTGAATGATATTCTGTGTAACAAATATTCTGCAAAACTATACTTATCAAATAAGTTTGATTTTTTTAGTGTAGATATGGGTCTATCTTTGTACTTAACATAATTGTGCACTATTATCTTGACAAGGAATACATTTTGTTTTTGAGAACCATACTTTTTCAGGGAGATCTATCACTGCCCTTTCTGCAATCTATGTCGAGTTGGCAAGGGAATTGGCATCGATTTTTTCCACTGTATGAAGTGCAATGCATGTATGTCAAAGTCTCTCACGGTACATATTTGCAGAGAAAAAGGCTTTGAGTCAAACTGCCCAATCTGTTTTGAGGATATTTTTACCTCAAGCTCTCCAGTTAAGGCTCTTCGCTGTGGGCACATGATGCATTCTCTCTGTTTTCAGGTACTTCTGTTCTGCAAACCAGATGTTGCTCCATTTGTTCCTGGTCTGTTAAATTAAATTACATGACCTGCTATTGCAGGAATACACTTGTAGTCAGTACATCTGCCCAATTTGTAGCAAATCACTAGGTGACATGCAGGTCAGTTTTCTGGACGAAATTGATTTTTAATGTGATGTTGAAGTTTCTAACACCCTAAAAAGATTTTCACCAATGGAACAAATTTTTGTCCAAAATCTTTTTGGCATATTACTGAAAGATTTTAGATACTGTTTGAAATGATGGCTCAAAATCTTCTTGATATGTTGGGAAATACAGACACTTACATCATGCAAATGCCTTAGCAGGTATATTTTGATATGCTCGATGCACTATTGGCTGAGGAAAAAATTCCAGATGAATATCATGGCCAAATTCAGGTGCACCTTCATCCTCCTTAATTCTTCTACTTGTTTGTCGATTTGATGTTTTAGTTGCTAACTCCCAGAAAGCTGATTACAGGGAATACTTTGTCATGATTGTGAGAAGAGAGGAACTGCTTCTTACCATTGGCTGTATCACAAATGTCAACATTGTGGATCGTACAATACTCGCATTCTCTAATTTTTCATTCCACAACAATCACCATATATCGTGACGAGATGTTAGATTACAACATTATTAATAAGGTGCAAGATTGATAGTCTCCTTGCTAAACTACCAATATGCTGGTTTTGTAAGTTTATTGTACATTTGTTTCTGAACTTGGTGCTTGGGCGATTCATGTCGAATTAGCCAAAAACATACTGAAGCCTGTGTGATTTAGTAATGGGTCTCATAATTCTGAGGCTTTTTTGGATTAGTTAACAGCTATAGAGCATTCCTTCGTGAGTGGTACGGTGCCTAATCGTGAGCGAGTTAGCCTGGTGGCGTGCTCTAATTAATAAGCAGTCACACACGGGCAAGTCTTTCATTGAGGTTGGTGTGAAATAAAGAGGGAGATGAGAAATGTCTTTTTACCTTATCGTTATAAGCAGCAGTTGGATGCTAAGTGACTCATATTGAGACAGGAAAATATGACAGTTAACGGTACGCGGAGGCTTTTTAAAATTTCGTGTCATAATGAAATTTCTGATTCACCCGTGAAATTGGCTTCCCGCTATATTTTAGGCTTGCGTTCTGACCAGGTGGTTCCTAAGGCGAAGAATTTGAGGAACTTCTATCCGTGGTTTCTTATCGGACTCCATCATTTCTCGAGGCACCCAGTGTTTAACAGTTGCCCACCAAGCCTATGTCAGTTTCTTCTTCTCACATTGCTCCCCATTCTGACACTCAGGTTCAAACTAGCAAATGTAGTAAGTTTAATTTTGGTAATTCATTTAGTTCTACTTCTATTTGTTATAATTGTTGGAAATTGCGTCACGTAGTTGCCAAATGCCTTAGTGCTAAGAACACTTTGATGACTGATGTGATGGATGGTGCTATTTGACAAGGAGGATACATTTGTGGAGGATTCTGCAGTTTTTGCGGAACTTGGTGATGGCCAGGTTATGTTAACTCTTCCAGTTATGGATCTTGATCAATCTTCTTGGAGTACTCCAGAGTTCGTGAACGAGTTCTCCAGAGAACTTGTGAACGAGTTCTTTTTCAGCGGGGCATTTATTAATATTTTACTAGATTATTATTATTTTTTATTTAGGGAATTTATTTGTAATTTTTTTGGATTATTATCGGGATATTTTAGGAATTATTTTGGTAGTTTTTTATCATTCATTATAAATATGGTGTAAACCCTAACTTTGGGTTAGAGATTTTACCCGGTTTAGATTAACCTCGAGTCAATTTGAGTGAGTTCGAATTATATTTATTTTCAAACCATGAGTGCGAGGCCCATATGACCGTATGAATATGTTATGGAGGCCAAATATGCCCGACATGTAAATGATAACTTTAGTTGTGTTATAGTATAAGATGAGTTATCAGTGTATGCACAATGTATAGAAAATTTTTTTTGTATTTGTTAGTCAAGGTTAGTTATAGGCTGTTGTAGCGTTTAGTATCCGTTTTAAATTTTTTCGGTATTTTACTTACATGCATCTTAGGGATTTCGGACTACCGTATTGCCCTTATAGGCTGAACTTGATTTGAGCAGTAAATTTTCCCTCAATTGAATTTAGAGTTTCACGGTTTATTTAGCTTTCATGCCTCAATTTCTGTCCATAGAATCACTTTTAAGCCTCGAGTAAGTGTTGATTTTTATCGGTCTTGATTTGCATTTTTAGATCGTATATATATTGTATATATACCCCACGTGAACCCCACTAAGCTTATGAGTTGTCCGGCATTCATATCGTGCCACGTGACAAGATCTTGATGGTCCACATCAGTCCTAACATTGGGCAACCAATTTAAGGAGTTTTCTCACATATTTTTAGAACATTTTTCACCCTTAGTCGACACCACTTCGGCTTGCCATCGGCGACTCTCTAACCTTCCTCCAGCAACTGCTTTCGAGGCGTTTTTCGATGCCAACAAGCCACCTTCGGTGAGGCCAACCACCTAGATATATTATTCTCGTTAAGGCCAACCATTTGAGACCAACGTCGACCCTCACCATGTAGTCACGGCCAGCGACATTGCCACACTTAGTAGCGACTAGCAACCGGACTTCGTCGGTTGTCACCACCATAACACTCCTCATCCCCCTGTCGATTGTGACTAGCGGCAGCTTTTGTTGTGCCACCTTTGGCATTTTTCGACAACAGGCACCACCTACCTTGTCGGCCCATTTGTCTGCGTTCGCATCTACGTGCTCGCGTTTGCATTCGCCAACACGAGTCGTGTTCACTTGCCCATCAACCCACTTGCCTATCTGTGTCCGTACCCGTGTCCACCCAGTCAACTTTCCAGTTAACTAGAACGAGTTAACTTGGCCTAACTCGGTCTGGTTTAGCTCGGTTCATTGTTTTCCCCTGCTTCGGTAATTTTTCGACCAATTTCGGTAATTCAAAAATTCCTACATTAGTTTAGATATATATTCACACTATTAAGCATATTTTGACATTATAAGTATTTTTATTTATTTATTTATTTATTCATTATTGTTTATTTCTTTTTATCAATATGTTTGTCCTGTATGATGAATATTTATGTGATTATTTATTATTGTTAATGACATATTTACTTATTAATGTTAGTTTTATTTATGTTTACTAAATTGTGTGTATGTATGTGCGTGTGTGTGTATATATATATATATATATATATATATATATATATGTGTGTGTGTGTGTGTGTGTGTGTGTGTATTTTGCGTGCATGTTATTGTTTATTTGTATATAATTACGTATTCTTTTATTAGATAACTATAATATCATTATTATTCATGATTAATTAATATTAATTATTATATATAAATTAAATTATTATGTAATTAATTAATTATTATTATATATTTACTAGCATAAATATATGTGATATTTACTCCTGTTTAATAGTATATTTATATAGTATAATTATATTATTATTTTATGATTATAGTATTATTTTTTTCATATATTTATTATTTATCTATCTATCCATGTGTTTGTTATTTATTTATTTATTATTTGTTTATTAGTCATTTTTTTATTATGTCTTGATTTGCGCAGTGGATGTTTAGTTATAGGTTTATTTAGCAGTGTCTTTTATTTTGATGTTATTGATGATGTAAGCACAGACTACGAACATGCATCATATAGAGATATCAATATTTTACTTAGCAGTGGGTTTCGATATAGGTTTCAGAGTCTAAACTCACCATAGATGAGACGCCACTCTTGGAGCTTGAACCATAGGTCTGTTAGGACTCTTCTCATCTTTATTTCTTTAGTCTATCGTGGATTTAATTCAAATATCGCATAACGTGTTAAGTGGTTGTTTTATCAGACCTCACTTAAACATAGACCATCTAAATGTATTTTACTTCCTGGATTGATAACCTTTGAGAATGAGATCTTTCGAGCTATTTTCAAACTAAAATTTACTACAAGTTACTTTCAGACCTATTATACAAATCCCTTATCAGGCCTATATATGATTTTTATCAAATTTTCAGTGAGACAAAGAGATGGTAAAACTGACTCGTACACACTATGAGTAGGTGCACATGCTAGCTACAATGGACTTTGGATTAGTGAGAGGGTTGTTCAATTTTCGAGGGATCCTAACAACTCCATCTTTTGAGATTCCTCATATCTGGAAAAGCTTAGAGATTTACGAATATTATGTATTGTAGCACACGTCAGGACTTATGGTTAAAAGGGTACTTAAGGGGACTGTTTGAAAGTATTCGACAAATGTATTCTTGGCTAGATGTTATATGGAGGTATGAAGGAGGCTTAAGTTATGTACTATTTTTTGAGAGTGGGACAAGTTATTGCTGAGAGTGGCATAACACCCCTTAAGTTCGAGATGTTGTTGAGTCAGCAACTTGATGGCTCCTCAGTAAATACTCTTTGAGAGTTCATATGAAAAATATGTATATTGTTTTCTTTTCTTGTAGAATATCATATTCCACTTGCTAGTTAGTACTAGATATTTTCCATACTAATAACATTCGTTATTAACGTTTTTTATATTATATATTTAAGTCATGTGTTCCTGAGTCGGATTTGATGAAAAGATAGATAAATACTACACATACTTGAGCTTAGCGGAGTTATTTTCTTTCATATATTTATTTATATTTGATATATTTTCATATAGATTTAGTAATATCTTTCATTTTCGAAATGCCAAAAGAAATATTTCGATTTATATTATTGATCAAATTTTATAAATTAATAACTTAGACATGACTCGACTCGATCGTAATATTTCTATTTCGATTTTTAAATGAACCGAAACCGTGGTGTTAAATAAGGAGCCGCCCTTGTTCCACGGTAGTTAATTTTTGATAGATTATTAAATTGGTGTGCCTTCCTAGGTTTTTTTCTTTACTTTCTTAGTCTAATATATTCTTCCATTTCAATTTTATTTATTTGTCTTCGAAATTCTCTCTTTTGACAATTGAAGAGTTCTTCTAATTTCTAAAGCTAATTTTCAATTGCATACTGCATTAGCTAACAAAAAAAAATCAAACACAGATCAAAACAATTGAAAAGGAACATTCACTGGTCTAGAGCGGGTAGCATCAAAGTGAACAGAGGCCGTAGCAGAGTCGGCGGATTTGAGGTGACAAGCCGCCAAAACATTGGCCAACATGCATCTCCGGTCGCAGATGGGAGCTTGGAGGATGACCGATCGCCTCCACCCGAAGGACGGCACCTGGAAAATCCAACATTTCATCAAGGAAAGAACGAGCTTCACAAGGAATGGAGGAGGCGGCGACGACCTGGTGGTAGTAGGCATTAATGGCGTCGATGCAGGCGGGGGAGGAGGTGGAGACGGGGTAGCCCCAGAGGTCGAGCATGGTGTCGCCGTCGGAAGATTCCATCGCCGGCGGTGGCCGTCTGAGCTAGCGAGAGAGAGGAGTGGGAAGATGGGAGGAGTTGTTGGGAAGCATCGGAGTGGAGTGGCAAACATGTCCAGCTGGCACGGACAAGTGCGGGCCCATGCGGATTTTGTCCGATACGGATAATGGATCAAAGACGGGTCATGACTCGTGGGGATGAAATGGAACGGGTCTGATTCGATCTAACTCAACACGATTATAAATTAATTTATTTTTAAGAAGTTGTATTTTTTTCATGTTTGTTTTTTATGTCCTTGTCTTTTATTATTTTTTATTTTTTAATTAATTATGGGCTTAGACTGATAATAAGATTTCAAACAACAACCATCGAGGGATCTATTTAGCCGGCATAAAAATAGTATAAAATACATGACACTTTTAAAATACTCAACCTTATTAAAAGTATATGTATATATTTATTATAATATGTATATAAAGTAATATTAAGTAAATCATTCTATGTATAAATTAAGTACAATTACATATAAATAAGAAAATAAAAGAATTATGATTACTTTTAAACGGGTCACCATATGCTCTTATATGCATAATTTTTTTCTTGGCTCAATAGAAAAAAAAAGAATGAAAAATTGGGAAATTTTTTTGTCTATAAGAGGGCACATCGGTGATTAATTTCATGAAAATTATGAATAACTTTAATATAAAATACAATAAGCATACACTAATTTTTCTTAGATATATATTACATATATACTAATTTTAATAAAGTTGACCATTTTAAATTTTTTATATCATTCATATCTATTTCATACTCACTAAACACGTCACAATAAGCCTAAACTTTTAAGTGACAAAAAAACTAGTTGTTTAATATAATGGGGTTAATATAAATTTGTGATTTATATTTATTTTATATTTATAAAATCCAAGATCCACCATCACTTGAATTTGTTCAATTGTGCAAGAGGGTTTTCATGTTACCTCCGAGTTTAGGAGATGGCGGGAGGAGGCCGTAGGAAAAAGCCGGAGCCCCGAAGGTTTTTCTTTTTAGAAAATTCAATAATAAAAAGTAGCATTACTTTATTGCAATCGTTGACGAAGCCTTCATAGCCCAAATATCCCATTAGAAAGAAGTAAGCCCACAATATTTATGACCTAACTCAACCAACCTATTAAGCGTATCATACTTCACCATATCACACTTCATCGTATGAATGAATACAAAATATATTTACCAAAAGGGGGGTTAACGAAAATGTAAATCTTATTTATATCATTAAAGTAAATTAATAATATGAATAATATTTTACTATTAATCTACTCTGGATGAGATTATAGTTGTTAATAAGTTTAAGTTTCAAATTTAGTATTTTATATTTTAGGCCTATAAGCATGTGAATTAAATTTCCATGGGTGGAATATGTGTAATTTGATTAACGAGCTTACAGTATTTTTTGGGCTGGATTGTAAATCGTATAAAAATTGCTTGAATACGATTTACAGTTGAAAAACTAATCTCACTAACCTGTTATATATAGTTTTACAATTCAAATTTATAAACATTGCCCGTTTCATTGACCCGTTAATACTGTAACAAAATGATATTTGAATTAACAATCTATCGTCTAACCTATTCTCATGTGCATAGGGGCTTCAATTGATTCTTATGTCATTATTTTTATGACAATGTAAATGACACATGTGATCAATAAAGATTAAATACTCTTAATATATATGCATGAATTGTCACTAGTTTATTTTATTAAATGTCGAACTCAGCTTGTTAAAATGTTTTTGTAAAACATGAAGGGCAAGCAATAATTACTATTCTATTTTCTTTTCTTCTACTTTAATGATACTTATCAAATGATTGGTGTTACATATGTACGTAAATAATTATGCTAGTTTGACTGATCCAAAATAAGTTGGTTTTAAACCGGTCGGTATCCATCATATATATTTAATTTAATTTCGTATCAATTTTTATTTTCTACTTAATCTTACTAACTTTTGTTGACAACGCTTAATCTTACTAATTTGATGATCATGCAAAAGATGGTTCATCTAATTTTTGTGACAAAGTACATTTAGTAGCATGTTCTAGCTTTTAATGAGTATGCAACGAGTAATAATACAAATATTTTGGCTCATTTTAATAGATTAAAGCCGGTATGACTATGCATAATTCGGTAAAAAATAAAAATTAGAAGTTTCAAGATAATTTGATTTAATTTCCGGTAATCTAAATATAAAAGTTTTCATGTGTTTAATTTTGGTTCAAAACCAACAAAATCAATTCTTTTTTTCACGCTCTAAAATCTATATTTACGTTAATTATTACCAAATTATTATACTTTTATCATGGGATTTAAAGTATTTAATATAGAACATATATTTAAAACATTTTTGATAACTTATATTCACTAAATTATGATATAATTTATATTTCATTTGCCGTTGTTTACCGTTTACCGTTTTTGTATCACTGAATCGATGAGTCACACTGTTTTCCATTTTCGAGTGAGGATAAACCTACGAGTCGTACCGTTTCAATCATACCCATCCGACACCCGCCACCCGCCACCCGCCACCAGCTACACCCATGAGCTCCTCGTCGTCTCCTCCCCACGCCGCCTCGCCGCGACGGAGGCTCGCCGGAAAATGGCTGGCGATGACTGCCGGAATCTGGATCCAGTGCACCAGCGGCTCCTCCTACGCCTTCGGCATCTACTCGCCGCTGCTCAAGTCCTCCCAGTCCTACGACCAGTCCACCCTCGACGCCGTCGCCTCCTTCAAGGACATCGGGGCCAACGTCGGCGTCCTCTCCGGCCTCCTCTACTCCGCCTCCCCGGGGCCGTGGGCGGTGCTCCTGGCCGGCGCCGTGCAGTGCTTTGTCGGGTACTTCTTCATGTGGCTGTCCGTGGTCGGCGCCGTCCCCAGCCCGCCGGTGCCTCTCATGTGCCTGTACATGCTGCTCGCCGCGCATGCCCAGACCTTCTTCAATACGGCCGATGTGGTCACCGCGGTTGAGAATTTTCCGAATCATAGGGGGACTGTTGTGGGGATTATGAAGGTTTGAGCTTCCAAAAAGATCGCTTTTTTTGGTTTTCTATAACGTTTTGCTTGATTGATTGCTGATCTCTTGGTTCTATATATTTTTTGTTGGGAGTGATTGTGTGAGTATGATGATGTTTTCCTGTTTTATGTTATGTCATTTCATGTTTTCATTTCTGTTGTTGAAGACTGGTTCTTACTCTGTTTTTTTTATTTGTCCTGTGGTCGATCCATTTGAAGATAACTAGGCATGATGCCGCTCGATGCGCAGGGTATATTAGAGGTTTGATAGATTGGTGCCCATTGGAGTATGAATAAGGAGCCAATTCAATTTGTGCATATGTACTGATTCCTTGTCACAATCTTTTATTGGCATCTGTATATGATGTTGCCGGACAGTTTGAAACGCTTTACCAAAATTCGCATTTATTTTAAGAACAGTTTCTATACTTGAGGTAAAACTGGTGTTAGTGTTCTTATTGTTGTTCTTCAATTCGATCTAGAATTCGGGGGTAGATTCAAGTTTTAACAACATATCAGTGCATTGTCATGTCGTGGGCACGTTCGTTGATCACTGGTCCCCAGCAGCATTATCCTTGTGGATCAGTTCTTTATTGAAAAAATTTAGACAGAATCCATTTGTTTTTACTTGTGTGCTTGCATTTTTGCTGTTTTCACATGTCTGCATGTGTGTACAGTACCGTTTTGAACTGTATGCAGGTGTTACATAATTTGTATGCTCAGAGGAGATTAATTTATATCTTGTAATGTGTTTGATGTAGGGATTTCTTGGTTTAAGTGGAGCAATATTAGTTCAAATATATCAAACAGCGTTTGAAGGCAAACAGAGCTCCTTTCTTCTGATGCTGGCTGTGCTGCCCACAGTGGTTCCACTCTGCCTAATGTGCTCTGTCCGAGCTTATACTACAGTTGATGAGGACGAAAAGAGATACCTGAACAAATTTTCATTCTTGTCAGTGATCCTTGCTACATATCTTATGGCCATTATACTCTTGGAAAATCTTCAACTCCTGGATGGGACAATCCAAATGGTAGCTTTTTCGATTTTGATCCTCATAATAGTTTGTCCCGTAGGTGTCGCAATTAGTGCCCAGTTGAAGCAATCTCGTGTTCTAGCACGCCATGGAGTGCCTGGCCTGGTGGAAAGCATAGACAAGGTAGAAGCTGCCGAAGGAAGTAGCTCGTCTGACCCACATAATCATCATATTGCTTATCACCAGCTTCCAAGCAACGTTGATCAAGAACAAGTAGATACCAAGAAAGCAGCAGTTACTGGTGGAGACTTGAATTTGTTTCAAGCTATCCGCACAGTTGATTTCTGGTTATTGTTTCTGGCCATGGCATTCGCCATGGGGTCTGGACTAGCAACGGTGAACAACATCAGTCAGATAGGAGGATCTCTTGAGTACACCGATACAGAAAGAAGTACTTTGGTTTCCTTGTGGAGCATTTGGAACTTTCTCGGTCGGTTTGGAGGAGGGTATGTGTCCGATTACTTCCTTCGTTTGAATGGCTGCCCGAGGCCCTTGTTTGTGGCAGCAGCTCTAGCAGCCATGACCGTAGGCCATCTTGTGATTGCTTCTGCACTACCCGGTGCTCTATACGCCGGCTCAATCTTGGTTGGAGTGTGCTATGGGTGCCAGTGGTCTCTCATGCTCACAATCACTTCGGAGATTTTTGGCATAAGACATATGGGTACACTCTTTAATACGATTGCCATAGCTAGCCCGCTCGGATCTTACGTGTTCTCAGTCAGGGTGATAGGATGTATTTATGATATGGAATCATCAACCACCGGTGAGAAGAGCTGCATTGGGTCTCACTGCTTCATGTTATCCTTCCTGATTATGGCGGCAGCCACTCTTGTTGGGTCCGTTGTTGCTCTGTTCTTGTTCTTTCGGACGAGAAGTTTTTACAGGTGGGTTGTGTTTCCCAGGTTACGATAGAAAAATACGGATTTCATACGAGCATCTTGAAGTGAATTGTGTAATCACACAAGCAATGTATGTATTATTACCTGATGTTGTGTTGTATCATTCCCTAGACCACAGTAGAGACACAATGTTGCATATAAGCAACATTAATTTGAGGAGGCTGTTTTAGAAGCTATTGCAAACTTATTGTGTGGGAAGTACATCAAGTCTTCACAAGCAATGTCCACCATGACAATTTAGCAAAGAAACTAAACAGTGACACAGAAAGTAGAACGTCTTGCAACTCCGGTGAAATGTTTATTCAAACCATACAAACAACACGCACTAGTGCACCGAAAGCAGATCAGGTCGCCGGAGGAGAGGGTTCACCTCTGAATCTCTCTTGCAAAATCCTGACGAAGTCTACCAGTTTATCCTCATCAGGCATCACCTCCTTCACGGCGGCGTCGGCTGCGAATCTGTCGGCCCATGCCACCAAGTTGGGCACTTTGTCGACTTCCAGAAAGTTGAAACCGAAAATCTTATGAAAGACCCTCGTTCCTGCCAAGTAGCTGCCGAGTGCAATGTCTACGAGTCCAATGCAGTCCCCTCCGAAGAAGGCCTTCCCCTTGCTGCACTTCTCAAACGCCTCCTCCAGCAGCCTTAGTACCTCCTTCCCTGCCCTACAAACTCCGCTCTGGCCTCCTCGGTCGGCGCCGTCAAAATCCCTAAAAACGGCTGGAACCACTGCATCATACATGCAACATTCCAACTATAGTTCAGAATTTGAGTTTCGTGCAAATTGTAAATAGCGGGTAAATGTTCAGTTCCGTTGGTCATGGAACTAAATTTTCATATAATAGATCGAGTTCGAAACTACCAAGAACAAATGCCATGGTGCTTCTATGAAGCATCTACATACAACACACTATAACTAGATCTGACAAGATCCATGCCAGACTAAGTTTCATTGTAATAACTAGATCTTTGTGGGTATGGGTATATACCGAATGTATACCAATTACAACGTCAAATTTAGCTTCTAGACAAATAGACGAGAAAAGATACAGAGAGCAAGAGAAATTGAAGAGTTAGCGTCAACAAGACTATTCAACCAGAAAAAATGATCATATGGATCTTAGTCTAAGTTGTATGTCTCAAACACTTTTTCGATGTCAAGTATGATTAGGACGTAGAAGAAAAAGGAGTTAGCTAAAGAGAATGGAAGCTTACCTTGTCATCGATGTAGGCTGCCCAGAAGCGGGCGATGGCGCGGTCGTAGGGGTCGGAGGAAGAAGGGCGGGGCCGTCGGGCCATGTCTCGTCGATGTACTGGACGATGATGAGGGACTCGCAGATGGGTCGGTCCCGGTGGAGGAGGACAGGGATCTTCTTGTACACAGGGTTGGACTTGAGGAGGAGCTCGCTCTTGCTCCCCGGCGTCTCCTCCAGGAACTCGTACTCCGACGGCCTTCACGTTGAGCGCCACCCTCGCCCGCATCACGAAGGGGCTCGCCCAAAACCCCAGCAGCTTCACTTCGCTGGCTGGCGTCGCGCCATGGCTTACTGCAATGCCATCTCTTGGCTAGATCGGAGCTTATATTTAGTGTAATACAGAAGGTCGTCGGCAAGTGGCCGCCTATCGTTTTGGAACACATCCATCAGAGGACATGTTGAATTGTATACGCCGTGCGGAGACAAAAATGGTTAAACTAATG